>JAJHUR010138932.1:0-27136 GCA_027495735.1 Lutjanus campechanus
CTGTTATTGGAGCACAGAGTGAAAAGGGGCGGGACTCAGAAAGTCAGTTGATTGCAATATAGAGTTGAGTATCATCTGCATAAAAGTGAAAATTCATGCAACACTGCGACTAATTCTACCAAACAGAAGAATATTGTGAAAAGTAGTGGACCAAGTACGGAGCCCTGTGGGACGCCGCACCGTACAGAGAGATGGACTACTGTTTTTAAGCAAGCAGGACAAACTGTGATCTATGTTAGTCTGGACCTAAATCACAAAAGTGCGAGGTTATAAACGAGGGAGTCATTCCCTCCTGGTATTACATCCTTTACCCCAGTTTGGAAGATCTGTAAATAGTTGAACTACATATTATTCTTATAGATTACCAAAAAATTGTATTTGACTGTTGATTTTTGCTTGGTGAGTGTCCACACAGGATTCCACCACAGAGCTTCCCACAGAGTCTACCAAAAGTGTTAAGTGTGACAGGCAAGTCTGATTTTTACTAAACAAACGAGAAAACTGTGTACAGTGTTGTATGTATTGCAAGGCTTGACTCTTGACAGAATACAAATACATAACAGTTATGAGCCTTTATGGGAGAAAAGGGACAAAACTAAATAAATGTTTATGCAAAGCCCATGTCTGTGGTGTAGTCATGGTAACTGTCCTCTTGATTTCAGAGTGTCTGCAGTCGTACGAGGCCTGTTTGATGAAGTGGTTTCTTCAGGATTGTTCTGTCGGAGCTACGGGGCTTTTGTAATGGTGTCATTGTGGAGTTTTTGCTCTTCTGTCTGTCTGTTTGACCAAATTTGCAAACCAAATGCAAAGCAGTGTTGGTACAGGAAACCCCCCCAGGGTGGAGCTCCTGTTACTGTATGTAACAAACAAACAGCAACACATAACCAGTTACTTCATCTTCTACTTTTTTGGTGTCATTTGCAAAATGTTTGACCACCTTCATTCCCTGCTCTGACAACACTTCATTCAAGTCTGCTTGGCAAAACTGAAATAAACTAGAAGAGAAAAAGTGCAAGTGTGCTGCAGTCCATTAAAGTTGCCTTCTACCTCATCATGTAGTTTCTTTACAAAACCTCGAAATTACCAGTCAGATTAAACTAATACTTTTGACCTTTTGTTAATTATATTTTTTAGTTAACGTGCTGGCATTTCAGCTGTGTGTAGATGAAAGTGGCTACACAGCTGGTGGAAAAAGTTGTGTGATGTTTTCTGTTTCTTCTTCTAGGGCTTCATTACAGGAACTTCCTGAGTCTGAAACCTTTTCTTATTTCAGTTTTGGATTTTTGGTTTTAACTGAATTTATCAATCCTAACTTAATATAGGAAAAGTATTACAGAAGCATCCTTACTTTCTAAAATTTTAAATGAACTCTCTTAACTTTAGGATAACTGTTAAACTGTCCTAATTTTCACTTTTCCACCCATATTAGTAGCTATCATACTAACTAGCTAACGGTAGTATTTGTTAACAGTGGCTAATGGTAGTGTTTAAGATTAGCTAAGAGTAGTGTCTGCTGAGAGTATTGAACAGTAGTGTTTGCTACCATTAGCTAACAGTAGTGTAAGCTAACAGTAGCCAACAGTACTGTTCATTAACATTAGCTAAGAGTTGCGTTCGTGTTCGTGAGCAGTAGTGTTAGCTAACATTAGCTAACTGTAGTGTAAGCTAACAGTAGCCAAAGGAACTGTTCATTAACATTAGCTAACAGCAGTGTTCATGTTTGCTAACAGCAGTGTTTGCTAACATTAGCTAACAGAAGCCAACAGCACTGTTTATTGACATTAGCTAACAGTTGCGTTTGCATTGGCTAACAGAAGTGTCTGCTAACATTAGCTAACCGTAGTGTAAGCTAACAATAGTCAACAGTACTGTTCATTAACATTAGTTAAGAGTAGCCTTCATGTTCGCTAACAGTAGTGTTTGATAACATTAGCTAATGGTAGTGTTAACATTAGCCAATCGTGGCGATCGCTAACAGTATCTAACGGTAGTTTAAGCAGTTTAACATTAGCTAATTACTAATAAGTTAATAACAGCTAATATTTCCAGATGTTACCAACAACACTAACTCATCTCTCTTGAAGTGTTGTTAAGCTCAGCGAGATGATATAAGTATTGTCAGTTGCTTGGTAAAAGACAAAAGTTGACAAGTGATTTTTTTTTGTAAATACAGCTTTCAAAAGCTGAAAACTTTCAGGTTGGGTTTAAAGGCTGTCTATATTTTACAAAGAGTCTGCATTATAAAGTGAGTCTGGAGTTTGAAAGTCACAGACTTTAACAATGCACAGCGGCTCTAACAAAAGTTGTATTATGAGAAATGTAGGATTCAGGGCTTTTTTGGAGCTTAATTCATATTAAGGACTAAATGTCATTATATATTGGTCTCTGCTGCTTTGATTTATTACCAGTCTTTCTTTTTTATCTGTCTCAGGCAACACCCTCAATACAAGTACAAGAATAAATCACTGGTGTATCCTATAAGCCTTTATGCAGTAAAAGAAGGTTTAGGACGTTTTTCAGCTTTAGAAGAGTCCCAATTTAAATTCTGTGGTCTTTTATTCTCTTGAAGTGTCTCCGGGCTTCAATTGACCTTATTTTCTTTCATTCTCTGGCTATTCAAGCTCTTTATAAGCTTGTTAAAATCACAAATAAGCTCACTTGCTTCATTTAAAATACCAATTATTAGCAGTAGTATTTCCTACCTCTTAAATTCTGTTTTTTTTCCTTCACATTAATGCTTTTAAAATTAAAACTACACTGGTGTTAGTTAGATAGATTTTAAACTTTAATGGCGTTGGAAAGACAACCAAACGATCAGTATAATGTGCCGTTATGGCAAATGGAACAGAAACACAATATTTCAAAGGAATCAGACATGAAAACGCAGGAATAACCGCAGTCACAAGGTACATTTTTCTAAAGAGCAATGATCTGATGTGAACTTTACCATTTTTTAAGTTAACATCACAGTGTTTAACAGACAGTTTTACCTTTTTCAGTAGAAAAACAGTTTTATAACATGGTAATGTGAAAAAAACACACACACACACACACACAAACTGAACATCATTAAATAACACAGTATATCCTCTGACGGTGAAAACCGTGAAACTGTTCATGAACTTGTGCGATTTGTCGGGTCAGCTGGCAGAATCAGTGGTTTGACGACGGTCCGTGAAAAACGTCTACTCCTGAGGGACGTTGTCGGCCAACAAAGGAGTCTGGTGATTGTTGAGATTGTTCATCTGGTTGTGTAGCTGCACATCCTAGAATAGATTCAGCACAGGTGCATCTATTAGATCTACTCTTCATGGTGACGTTCACAGAGACTTTAAAGGGATAGTTTGGATTCTCCAACAGAAAGAAACAGCAATTTTACCTCGCAGAACACAGGAGTTACTGGTCTACTGCTGCCTTGATCAGTTATTTTGTTTATGTCAATCTGTGTGAATCTACGCTATCCTTTTAAAACAGTGACGTTTCCAGCATAAGTACCTCATACAACCTCACTTCAAAAAACCCAAACTATCCCTTTAATTACATTCTGAACGTGGTAAACATCCACAGACTGTGGTAAAGACTCACCTCTCTGGGCCGATAGACTCCGAGTTTGAAGCGACAGCATATAACATCAAAAAAGAAGCCGACAAGCCCATGAAGCATGCCTTTAAAAAGAGAGGGACACTTACTGATACGTGGATTATGAAACCATCTCAGTTTAATACTGACGCCTCTACATGGCCGACACAAGTTCACAAGACCATCAGTGAGAAGGTCGCCTATTTTTGTGTAGTTATTCTTAGCGCCTGCCCACCAGGGCTCCATAAAATCAGAAGAAACAAAGCTGTGTTTACATTTTCACAGGCAAAGTTACTGTGAGTAGTTTGTTAGCCAGTCAAAAAGAAGCAGGAGGAGATTTTTCTTTGGATAATTTGATTTATGACGTCGTATTTTGCGGTTATTCTGGAACCACTACCACTTTTGTCCACAGGGGGCTCCAAAATCAACACAATATGAAAGTTCCTTGAAGTTGCTTTAAGTCAAGACATTTAATTACATGTTATATAATCGTTTATTAAGTGTATTTAGTTGTTTAACTTATTTAAAAGCACAGATTCCTCGGCAATTACGTTATTTTTAAAGCTGGGGACTATTTTACATATTTTGGGGTGTAAATGGGGTCAAAGTATGTCTACTAAGTTATTGTTTTTACCACTGACAGGCTCAGGTTGTTCTTTTAAGTGTCTGACAACATTATGGAGATTTAGTTGAAGAGTAGGATTGTTTCTGTTTAACTAGAAGCAGCTGTTATATCACTCTCCTCTCTTGGTTTGTTTGTGTTATTTTGCGACATTGCACATTTCGTGGCTCCTCACTGAGGTGATATATGGGATTTTTTGTCCCTACTAGTCATTTAAACCCCAAAATATGTAAAAATAAATGCGTACCAGGTTTAAAAGTACCCTTTAACTTAATTGTGTTGCATTTATTCTTCATATATGACGGTGTTTTTTCTTAAATGAACATGTTTGCAGGCGAAACCAGACTTGCCTGTCGTGGAGAAAATACCCCCGATGATGCCGCACAGTCGCACCAGGAACTGCCACAGCGGCATGTGCTGCTCGCTGACCGTCACCATCAGCGAGCTGGTGTCATACTTCACAAAGATGCCGGAAACGCCGTGACTGCCCGCCGCGTGGTTTATCACCCTCTCCTTGAAAACAGACGGCACAGCGGTCAGTGTCGTCCCGGGTTTCTCTTAAAACTTAAAAACTTAAAGACTTAAAACTCTGCCCTTCCCTCCTTTGTCTTCTCTTCGTTTGTAACCAGATCATTTTTGCAAAAGATGTTGTGAAATTATTGGGTTTTAATTACTTTCTACTCACCCGCTCAGTGACAGAGAACTGGTGTGTCTCTGCAGAAACCTTGTATGTGTTCAGTCTGGTTGGAACCACTGTGATGAAGTACTGGAACATCTGGTTATCTGCAGTAAAACACAGAAATATATGCAAACTACAGCTGAAACCTTTTTTCCAGTAATACCTACTGTAGCAGTGATCATCCAGGGTGAGCTGAGGACACGTTTGGTTCAACAAATGTCTCAACACGTCATTAATTCCGCATATAACTCAATTTGAATGTTAAGCCACTCCATCATGTGTTTTATCCTCCCCTATCTCCGGAGAAATAGCAGTAACTTACTGTTATGGGTGATTTTCTCCGTGCCATCCAGAGGATTGATGATGCCCGGTATCTCCTCTCCAAAAGATAAATGGTCGATTCGATGGGAGAAATTGTACGCTGTAATGCAGAAACGAGAGGAAGCTCGGGTTCAATCGAGGCCTGCGGGGAATCACTGAGAAAGCTCTGAGTGAGACCGGAACAAAGAAAACAGTTACGTACACTCGTGGCTCACAAAAGCTGCAATGTGGGCATGACCCTGAGGATGGTGAATGGGCCTGAAAAAAGATAAGAGGAACAACAGCGCTATAGTTACAACAATATTTATTTTCTTCTACTCTGCAGCTGGATCACGGTAAAGAATTAACTGCAGTCTTTATGCGGAGCTGAACGACCTCTAGTCATATCTGTCAGTTGTTTCAGATATCTTGATCGGGAGCATTTGTGCAAAAAAAACAAAAACAACTTGATTTATTCAGAATAGGGAACTGCTTCAGTTTTTACAATATTTCACAAGCATGATAAAAATAAAGGAGAGAAAAGGGGAACAGGAAAGATAAAAATAAAAAGGAAAAAAAGGGTGAATACCCGTCTAACCACCTGCTCATCCAACCGCCCAGTACTACTACTACTCAATATTTAAAAATGCTTCAGTTTATCATTTACTAAAGGCTGTTTTTTAAAAACAAAATTAAACTTTTCTGGGTCAGTTTTTCACGTATTGTTTCTTACTTTCCCACAGTGATGTGAAGGTTTCCTGCCACCTTGTTGACGTAGACGTGACCGTGTATCCTGCAAGCGTTAAGTGGCTCCATAGAGCCATCCTCTCTACACACACACACACACACACACACACACCGTTATTGAGCAGTATATCTGACCAACTAAATAATAACTACAGAAAACAGAACTTAATTCTGTGCAAAGAACGAAAAACTTAATTCTTCTTCTGCCATTTTTTTGCTGAAGACATGAGTTAACAAGAAGGCAACACTGACATATATAAAAATGGAAGACAAAACATCTCAATCGCCCCCTGCTGGCTGGTTGCAGTATAGGTCATAAACCCCGCCTCCCTCCATGTTAGCAGATGGGACATGGACCAAACTAAAAAAAAAATCAAAGTGCACATCTGGGATATTAGTAGAGATGCGTCGTCCATCTTTATATACAGTCAGTGTTTTGCACGTGTGAGACTGACCGTGGCGGCAGGGCGGTGGGACCGCCTTTGAGCAGAGTTTTGTAAAGGACTTCCTGGAGAGCGTGCTCCTCTCTCAGCCTGCTCTGTATGAGGATCAACGTCCTGAGGACAAAAAAAACAAGTCAGCAAACATGCAAGACACCCCTGAGCGCTTCAGAAAAGACTTTTAAAAAACACTGTTTGAAAGGAAAAGGAATCTTGATGGACGTGTTTTTCTACATAGTTTTAAATGCTCAAGTTTCACTTTCCATGGTCATAAAAACAGAATGTATTCTTCAGTGTGCCTGCAAGATTTCTCACTTTAAATACACTTTTTAAGGTCTGAAAAATGACAATTCGAATGGAAAATTAATCACAAAAATTAATTAATTAATTTTAAAGGCCTTATAAACTGAATCTAAGACACAAACACAAAATTTACCTATAAATAAGCCTTTAAATTTGATCATTTTAGACATTACAAGACTTTTATAGTACCTGCAGACACCTTGTTACAGCAGCTTACCTTTGCCACAGTCTCTGTTGTGGGGTCAGATCAAAAATAGCCTGAACAAACATACAAAGAGGAGAGATGCAGACCGGGAAAAGCAACAGAGAAAAACTTCTTTTAATGCCTCTTATGTTCTGCAAAAAAAATAAAAATCGAAACTCAAACATGACCTAATTTGGAGACGCGCTTTACTCACAGGCTCGTACTGGAGACCGTTAGACGTGATCATGGTCTCAGCCAGATCCAGAATATCTGCTCCAACGTCTGCAAACACAGACACAAAACGCACACGATCACTGTATTTACTGACACATATTTTATTAAAAATCTATAACGCACTTTATTTATGTGAGAAACATGTTGTCTTCACTTAGAGACTGTTTTCACAGAAGAGTAAAGAGAAACGATAGAAAGCCCAACTTTGACCTTTTGGATATAAAATGTCATCACCTCCTCCTATTTGTTTGACATTTGTGCGAGATTTTGTCGAAAATTAGTGTGTGAATTTTTCGCATTATGGCCAAAAACATGTTTTGTGAGGTCACAGTGACTTTAGGCCTCCGAAATCTGGGCAGTTCGTCCTCGAGTCAAAGTGGACGTTTGCGCCAGATGCGATGAAATTCTCTCCAGGTGTTTCAGAGATACTGCGTTCACGAGAATGGGACGGACGTGATTTCACAGTGACCTTGAACTTTGACCTCTGAACAACAAAATCTAATGATTTCATCCTCGACTCCAAGCGAAACATTACAAGAAACATTACAACTGGATTTAAAAGAGAGACAGAATACAAGAATAAGTTTCATAACAAATAATGAATAAATTATCTATGTGATTGACAAAGAAGGTGGGATACTCACGCTGGCATTTCATGGCGACTGTAATGTCAATGTTTATTCTCAATTTACTGTAAATAATAAAAGAACAGAATAATATTAGATTTACAGTATTCCTCTATCATATACTTTAAATTTAAGCATGTGTTTGGAATGTTTTGTGTAATAATTAACATTTAATACCTCTGAAATGAAGCTTACCTGGAAAAATCCTTGTCAACTTCATATTCGTACTTCATCCAAGTGTCTCTATAAACAAAGAACTCTAAGATGGCCAGAAGCGCCATGGCGCTGAAAGCTATCAGGGACACTGTGGACGAGACGGACAGGACGGTTACTCTTCTGTCAAACCAGGCGTTATCAGCCGATATCTCCGCTGTCGGATAAATGTCCCACCTGTTCCTCCGGAGGCCGACGTCTCCACATAACTGTCTGACACTTTGGGGAAGGCGTCCAGCTCCTTCACCAGGCTCAGGGCTTTCTTACGTGACAGACGCCTCATCTTCAGGTTCTCGGCTGTTCTCCACCTCCTCCGTCACATATAAAACACAGTGTGTTACATTCAGGGCCCCGAGTCTGCAGCCTCCAGCTTTATTATGATTTTATCAAGGGTACAAATATACATTTAGCTAACTGATCGTGAAGTCTGGAAGAATAATATAAAGATGTAAGGAAGTATAACCTAAAACTTGTATTTTTAGCAGATATCTGATCATTTAGCTACATGAACTGATAATATTTTTCATTTATTTCCAATACTGACATGTGTCTATTTTGTACCAGAGGAATTGTACAGTAACACTAATGGGGGGAAAAATGAGAAGACAAATATATTTTTTAACTTTGCATTTTGAGGATAAACTTGAAATGTTGAGAATAAAGTTGAAATACTTTTGCATCTTTATTCTCAATGCGATATTTTAATTTTACTCTCCACATTTCTACTTAATTCTCTGCATTTTGTCTTTACTGTCAACGTTATGAATTTATTCTCAGCATTTTAACTTTATTCGAGACTCTGACTTTATTCAAGACAGTTTGATCTTATTCTTAACAGTCTGTCAGTCATTTCTGTTTTGTGCGTAACATTTTTACTTTATTCTCAAAATGCAAAATAAAAGAAAATCTTCCTCCTCTCTTTTTTCGTAATGTAACCGCAATACTCATGCGGTTGTTATACAGCAGTTATACATGAAATTATTATATATTTTTCTCAAGCTTTGTTGCCTCAATCAAAATTGAGTTTTTGCAAATATCTTAAAATAAAAGAGTAACGAAATAAAATGTTAAAAACACTGTTTAAAAAGGTTTTCCAAATATATAGTCTTCTCTTTTGACGTTTGTTTTGTGTCCTTTAAAAAATGGCCTCTATTGAACCCATTAGGTTGTCAATAATAATCAAAATCGCTCCCATGTATCCTACTTATGATTTTGATATTGAAACTTATTTTTGAGTAATTATTGTTTGATCAGACAAACTGAATACATGCTGAGCTGTAAACACACCACAGTGAATGCTCATGTATAACAGGTTAGTATAAATGTTACAAAAACAACATCTGACGCGACAAAAGATTAAAAATAATAAATTACACGGTTTCTATACAGACAATATTGAGTATGACAGCCACGCTGCACAATCCAAAACATTATTAACATTAGAAATGTTTATGAACCGTGTCTATAAAGCAGCACAGCTATAACTGCTTCAACTACAACGTGTATTTATTTTCCATCTTACCTCTTTTATCATCTGTCAGATGTTAAATCGTCGAACAGTGTCGGTGGAAGTTAAACCTTCTGTTTGGATGATACCTGAATTTTGCTGCACCTTGACACATCCATGATGCTAACATCACGGAGGGGCGGGGGCGCGCTCGCTCCTTCCTTGTTTGGGTACATCTTTACGTCAGCGAGTACGCAGCAGCGTGCGCGCCCCGCAGAGCGTGAGCGCGCAGCGAGCAATGGCGCTATTCAGACAGCAGGTGGCGCTTTAATACTAAAATGCTGCCCGTTTTTAGAGACTCATGCAGTTTAAATTGTTTGAGATTGAAATAGAATATAATAGAGGACTGTGACTGCAGCTGTGGCTGCTTTACAGAACTTATTTTGAAAAGAAATAAAAATTAATTTATTGGTTGTTTGATGAACAGTGGTGGAGGAAGTATTCAGGGAATTTACTTGAGTAAAAATACTAATACCACACTGTAAAAAATACTGTTACACTAACTAATGATTATTTGCATTATGGGTTGAACTGCTGATTATTTTCTCCGTTTATTGATTGATTGTTTATTTTGTAAAACTAAAAAAATACTGGAAAAATGCCATCACAATTACCCTGAGCCCAAAGTAACACCTTCACAATGTTTGTTTTTTTTCAACCAACAGTCCAAAAATCTAAATTATTTTAAAAATGAGCAAAAATACTAAAATAATTACAAAGAAAATCAGTAAATTCTCTTTTTTATGCATTTTTATTGAATGGGTAGGAGTCTGAAGACAATAAAAATCAGTATTTGATCATGTCACATAATCATAATTTCTTCAAGAAATCAAATTTCGCAGTTTGACCTTATTTGAGTTGCAAATCCACAAGTAACGGACGATTGTCATCACATATTGCATCTCCCCCTTCATAAACATAAATAAATGCTGGGTGATTGTGTGACTTGATTCAATCCACAGAGCTTCAGAAATTGTGCTCCATGTGCTGTAAAAGGGTACAAATTCGTATTTCTCACATTTGAGAAGCAAGAACCGAGAAATGTTTTTAAGGATAATCAGTAGTTGATAATTAGTTTTCTATTCTGTTAATTTAACAACTGTATTAAATATACTTGTACATACTCTTGGGCAGTTTAATATATAAGAAAACATCATATTTTATAAGCACCTAATTTGTTTTATGCAAAAATCTGGCAAAAACATGTATTGAAGTACAACTCCAATTCTGAAAAAGTCGGGGAAGTTGTATAAAACATTAATAAAAAACAGAATGCAATGATTTGCAAATACATTTTGACCTATATTCAGCTGGATACAATAAAGTGACAGCATATTTACTGTTTAAATTGTTAACTTTTATTGTTTTTACACTCATTTAGAATTTGGTGCCTGCAAAGAAAGTCAGTACTGAAGTAGTCTGTGAGTTATGGAGGAAAATGTTTAAAAAGTTACAACTGCCCCCAGTCTCCCCTACTTCTTCCATCACTGCAATCACCCAATGTAACACTAATAGTAGTGTAGTAGTAGCATTGATAATGATGTTTTCAGGTGGGTTAAACAGGACTCATGTGAGAAGTAGGGAAGTTGTCCATGGCCATTCGTCAGCAGTGACACTAACCCACTTTAAGGAGCACTGACCTCCGCTTACAGGGGATGATTAACTTCCAGCAGGCATGCAGTGGGTCTGCACACCAGACATGAAGTTGCACTACTGCTCACACTTGGCTGACAGCAGAGAAAAACCTAATGTGAAGACACGATAATGATCTGCTACAACCAAGTGCTGCAGGCAGGCCGCTATTATCACCTTGAGGACAAAGGAGATGTTTACATCTTTGCTGCTGCAGGGTGAGAATGCACCAAAGAAAAAAAAAGACACACAATCGAAAGTGAGATGTGCACATGAACTGTGTGAATCACATATGTCTTCTTCTCCTGTGCAGAGAGTCTCTGCATGCACCGAGCCTGCTTGCCTATGCAGAGCAGCACAGATGGGCGTGTGGGGGGATGGGTGCTGTCAGCTCACAGATCAAGCTGTGGGTCGGTGGTCCCATTGCTATTCACCACACAAGCACGTAGGGCATGTCAGACACGTTCCATGGAGACATACCAGGGCTGGATATTATTGTGTGTTTGGCTTTTATTCTGCAGCGGCTGCCGTAGGTGAAGAACAGGAACAGAGGAACTGGCTCTTCCTCGAGAAGAGGTGTGAGAACTGACAATATGAACTCTGCAACTGTGCAAATATTCTGCTGATTGAGCAGATTTGAACTGTGTGACACAATTAAGCTTTTTATTTCTTTATATCGTGTCAGCTGCATTTATAGCCGAGGTTACTGATAAGTCGGTGCTGATGCTGCACATTTGGAAGTAGGTACTTCATACTAGTTTGAAGTTGGCTAAAACACTTTTTATACACATGGTTCGACAACATTTGATGTATTTTTGCTAATTTCCATCTTCTTAATTGAACCCTCCTAAATCCTGCCCCTTTTTCAAGTTCGGTACCTCATTCAACTTTCTTCTTCTCTTAACCCACATAATGCTGACTGAAATAATATTACCATATATAACATTAATTACCTACAGCCTCACAGTCCAGTGTACGAATTTTTGACATTTCATGTATTTTTATTATTTTTTTGAAGTTTTGAATTGATGTTTCAGCAATATGGAGAGTATTTTAGTCATTGCTTTTTATGATCTCATTATTAAATTGAATTAGATACTTGAATTCCTGTGCATAAATTCAATTTCATTCAAGCATATTGGTCATATTAGCATATTTTGTGAAGATTTGGGGTTCTGGATTCAATTTAAGGTAAACTTCTTGTTTTTTTCATGAGGTTTGTAAACTAGGTTGAATGGGTTACTGAAATTTATCAAGTTACGTTATTTTAATAGGCCCACATCTCTTATTTAAAATGTATTTATAGTTTTTCATTTACAGTCATAACCATACACACATATATTCCCTTTCACCAACACCAAACCAAAGGCTTAACAAACTTCAATCAGAAAAATAAATGACAAAAAACAAACAAACAAATAAAATACATTAAATAAAATTTTAAAAAAAAGACATTTGGCTTGCAGATATAGTGTGATAAACAGTAACACAGCAGGTATATACCACTTAACCCTAACTGAAATAATAATATACTGTATACAGAATGTACTCACTGAGGCCTCACCATTTTCTTTTATTTAGTCTATAAAAACCATCCGTTTTTGCTGAGCACGCGTCTATAAATTGACAAAATTCCCAAACAGTACCATTATGTCATTCCTTTGTTGGAAAAAGTTTGCGTCTATTGTTAGTGTGCCCACACACACAACCAGATGGAAATGAATAATTTGGAAACTGACGTCAGAGGTGGGATTGCCTAGAACGGAGGAACCTCGTGTCCGCTCGGCTCCTCCTCGGGTATTTCCGTATCGTGGGTTAAATCCCCGCCCCGCTTCATTCCTGCGTTGTTTGGGGACAGTAGGAAGATGGCGGCGGCCCCGCTGTACTGTGTCTGCCGGCAGCCCTACGATGTGAGCCGGTTTATGATCGAGTGCGACATCTGTAAAGACTGGTTTCACGGCAGGTATGTTGGCTATGGCGTATTTTACTGGTGTGGTCCGTTAGAAGCGACAAACACCAGTTGTTTGTTAAAGAAAGGCGACGGTTCTCTGAGCGGTGTTGACTGGTGGCTAACTTAGCTTGCTAACGCTAGCGGTGGGCGACGGGGGTTTTAAACCGTCTATTGACACGACTTTACGAAAGAAAGTGGGGCTTCGTTCCCTGAAACAGGCTTGGAGCCTGCCTACCAGTGACACTAATACGTACGACATGTACCTGGTCTCTGTGATTATGTTTTTAATAAACGTTATTGACTCAGATATAGCCTATAGCAAATAGTTTTTATCTACTAATATGCCGATCTATCAGGATTGCGGTCGTGTCTACAAGAGAACCCTTGATTCGCGAAACTCTCGCGAGGTTTGTGTGTGTTGTGTCTTTTTAGTGCTTTTTATACAAACTAATAATGTTTTATAATGACACAACGCTGTGATTAAGATATTGATAAGTTTAGGGACATCACAAACTTGGTTAGGGTTAGGCACAGATCATGGTTTGGGTTTAAATGATCCCTCTCGCGAGATCTTTCGCCGGTCTGGCGTGCCCTTCTAGACACAACCCACGATTGCCGAGCTGAACCTGAGCGATCAAAAGCTTGGCAGTTTTATCATGACACACAAATGCTGCATAGTTGCCAGCTCGTTTATAGTCACTCCAGAGATAAGTTTAATGTTGGTTTTACTGTGATTTAATAGATTAAAAGCAAGTTAGACCTGTGGTTTTATGCCACTCTGTGGATCCAAGCTCATAATCTAGCACACCAAGTAAGGTTATTCAAGGTAATGGCAACCGTGCTAACCTTCTGCATGTACTTTCAACTTATTTACATAAGCTACTTTACATAAACAACTTCTGTTTGTTTGGACACAATCTGTAGGTAATTGTTACACCAGATTAGTTATGATTCATTTTTCAATAAATGCAAATTCCAAGGTGTGTGAATAACTTGAGTGATTTTGTTTTTTCATGTGTTTTTCGTGGTTTACTTTCTTAGAAAGCAAATGGTAGAGAACAAGGAGGTTGTTATGGTCGGGCTTTTGATTGACAGCTTGAGAAATTTAAATCCCCCTTTCAAGCAGAGGAGGCACATGGCAGGGGACCCCTAGTGGTGAGCAGGGGGATTATTTAAAGGCACCAGGCATGCCAGAGACATGCCCATGGATTGCTTTTAGTTGTGGTTTGTCCCATTTACTTATTTTTTAATATGCCTTATCTTCATTACTGATCAAAAAAGGGACAGTGATATTAGAGATTCTTTTTATGAGTCATGCTGTGTGTGGGTGGTGGCTGTCGAAATCATAATGGGAATTGTATTGTTGCGTAATAGTAAAAATCTTTTGTGTGTCTGAGCATGTATGGCCTAAAATGTCAGATTTTAGTCATACATGCTTTGGTCCATACTTGATATTACGGCAAACTCTCTATGCTTTGGGGGCAAGATCTTTCTGTACTGTTTTGGGGTGACAAAGTGGCCTAGATAATTGTACAAACTGTGCTTTTAAGTGGAAGATATGGCACTGTGAAGTCTGCTGACGTGATTATTGTGTAGCTCATCTTGTGCTCTGATCCTGAGAGAATGAAGATAACAAGAGCTCCCTTTCAAGAACATATTTTGTGTCAAGCACATGTAACCAGCAAGACCCGACTGTGTAGCTGTCACTTTTTATCTGTGTGGCTCCAAGTCCATAGGCTGACTTTAACAAAAGTTACACATGCCCCGTCCTTTGAATCAGCGTGTGTGGGCGCATCTCCACGGCAACTGTTTATGAATACAATAATCTGTTTTTGCTTGTGTTGAAATGACGGAAGCCATTGCGTAACCACATTAAGCGTGCTGCCAGAAAACTTGCCGGCCAGAATTTGTGGCGTATCAGAGCCAAAAAAGACTGGCTGTGTGTCATGTGCCAGCAAGAAAAAGGAACAAATGTTGGAGCTTCCCCCATTGATGACTAATAAGCAGATACTCACACACACACAGAGAGCAGAGCTCCAAAAACAGCCACATTTCCTGCCTCTTTCCCACGAGGCTGGCCAGAAGGAAAGGGATATTCTCTGGCTGTGGATGATGGCACGCCGATGGAGTGGAAAGGAGAGGAGCTCAACCTCCTGGTGCCTGTTTGTCAGTGTGCTCGCTGAGTTGCTGTTTTGTTTGTGTGGGGGACTTTGTCTCGCTGTCTCAGTTTCTGGAGAGGGTCCTGTTTTCCATCACCTGTATCTCTCAGCATCTCAGTACACAATAAAGGCCTGGCACTCTAATGGCAGGAGGACTTGGGGCTGTTAAAAAGAACACTGTGGGGTTTATCTGTGTCGGGGTCATGATCAGTGAGGCAGTTTTTTGTTGTTGTTGTTGGGAACTCTGGGTATTTGCCAATAATGAGGATTAATCCAACACTCTGTTTTACCTGTTAAACTCTATATACGACACACACAAACAGTTGACAGGGTAAAACATTCAAAAGTGTACGCTCACTTTACCAAATTTGATGAAAATGCAGCTAAATGCAATAACCCAACAAACAGTTTAACTTACTTCTGCAAAAATAATAATAAAATAAAATAACTTCTTAATGTTTTCACATTTTTTCATGTCATGCATATTTTATTGCACCAAATTATGGCAAGTAGTATTGGTAAGTGTCAGTATGGGTAAACAGTATATGTATTAATCAAATCCTAATGATAGCGACCCCTAATTATTGATTACCCTGGATGACTTCGATCGATTAATCGATTAGTCTTTAAAATGTCAAAAAACTGTGAAAAAAAGCTCATCACATTTTCACAGAGCCCAAAGTTATGTCTTCAAATTGCTTATTTTGTTCGCCAAAAACTTTTCATTTACAATCAAAAATGACAAAGAACGGCAGCAAAGCGTTACATTAAGAAGCTGGAAGCAGCAAATGTTTGACATATTTGCTTGAAAATGACTGAAATAATTAATCGATTTTCAAAATGGGTGGCTGTTAATTTTCTTTCGATCAGCTAATCAATTCATCAACCAATTCTTGTGGCTCTGATTCTATAGCAATGGAAATTTGTAGTAAATTTGATTACAGTCAGGTTGTATCATTCTTCATGTTGCGTGGAGATATCTAGATCCCTTAATGCAATGCTTCCCAACCTTTTAGCAAATTTCACAGGCTTGTTTTGTCTGTGACTCCCAAGCCTGATCAACCAAATACTGATTTCCCTGCTTAGAGTTTAATCTTAAAAATATTTAGAAGCAATACAACTGCTACTTCATAAGAAGCTGTAATGATTAGAGCAAGAATTGTTTTTGGTGTTCGGCAATCCTCTCAATCTTCCCATGACCCAGTTTTATCTTGTGTCATTGCCCTGAAAGGCTCTTCTAGGCACCAAAACCCACTACTACTATAGCCTGTGGTTTGGATTACAAATGTTAGTTTGAACTCTGTTATTTACCATTTAGAGCCTCACTTAATTACAAGACCTGCTTCTCTAAATGGATTGTTTCCAGTGCCTGCAAGATGCCAATTTACGTCAACAGTGTGAATGTTGGCATGCTGGAAATCCTCAGTGGGTCAAGTGAGATCACAGGGTTTACCCTGGCGTAGGTGTCAGGCACTCCGGTCAGCCCGTTGTCTGATTTTAGGTATGGACGGTGGGTGGGGGTGACGATAGACCAGCAGGGCTCAATGGTGACGGAGGGAGTGATTGATGGGCGCTACGGCTAGCCAAGTTCAATGCACGATCCGTCACTGTCGCACGGAGTGTGAGCACACTAAAGAGAGATGGATAGCCTCTACAGAGTGCCTTTTTAGTGTTTACGCTAAGTAGATGGATGGACGACTGGAAAGATTATTCTTTTTTTTTACCACTGTTGTCCATGAAAGAGACGTTTCAAATCGTCTGTTTAGATGTTTGTTCAGTTAATTGGCCAAAATAAAGAGCAAACTCATAGCTCCTGTTTACAGCTGTGTTTACATTCATTAGCAAGACTGTCTCTTGAGAGCAGGGAAACTGCATTACTTTTCAGCTTGATCAATGTTGATTATGGGTCAACAGCCTCATGTATTGATTACCAGCCAGACTGAATTATGATATTAAAGATACAGCCAAGCACTTCTGCCATGAAACTTGGTTCAGAATTGTCCCTCTGTATATAGTATTCGACTTAATTTAGGAGTAGATTTAGATCTCTCTGTTAGCTTTTTGCAGCACATTTTTAAAAAAGTCTAAAGTGAATTACTATGCTTGTAATTATATATTAGATTTATATAATATTTAATATTGAAGTTTGCTGCATGCTAGCTGAACTAAACAGTGACTTGCAAGAATAACATTAATTGGCACATCTGGCCAAGTCCACAATACTGAAAGGACCATGGGGAATTCAATTCTGACATGTTATATTAGCATTTAACCCTTTGTTTTGTTATATTTGATAGGGCTGAACAACTGATCGAAATTTCATCGAAATTACAATATGGTCTGCTGCGATTTTCAAATCACAGGATGCATAATATTTGCTAAAGGTGAAGTGTGTGTCACACCCGAATAATGCTGTGACACTTTTTCTCCAAGTGAGGAAATAGATTATTTGCGCTTTGCATAATTCTTTTAAGTACATAAAGATCGGAGCACCATTAAAGCGTTTCAATCAGTCAGGTTTTGCAGTGAGAGGCGTCTTTTCTGGTTGTTTCCTATAGGCAGTACGTGTTTTGCATGCTGCTAATAACGTCTGGACACCTCACGTTTTTGACAAGTGGCAAGAGAGCCAGTACAAACAATAGGAATGGTGGAAAACGGTCAAGAAAACTCAGACAGCACTCATGTGGTCTTACCGCTGTGTAATATTCTCAACATGATGAAAGGTTTTGGAAAAACATTCTTAGTCATATGTTCAGAACAATAAGCTCAGTGTAATTCGATCTATCAAAAGTGCTTATTGACAAGCTTAGAAAGAGGATTGCATCTGCAAGCCAGTCAGTCTTCAGTTCAGTTCAGACCGAGTTTGTCGGCTGATGTATTTCAGCAGCAGACACTCACAGGACTGATGGCTTTGTAGGTTTTACAGGGGCACTGGGGGCCTTAAGACAACCATGTTGAAGACATGTGTGAAAGCAGAGCCTCAGTGCTTGGAGGCTTGAGGCAGCCCAACCTGCACCAAAAACAATTAAGTTGTTAAAACTCCCCGGGGCTCTCACGGCGCCCCATAAACAACAAAGTGATCTTCTTTTGTTGTTTACCAGCTGACTACAGAGAGGCCCGTGGTCTCCTTCAAGCTGTAACCACTGTAGGGATGTTAGGTCGCTTTTACACATAGCTAGCTAAAATGATTTAACCAGTAAGGCCAAAATGACAGATCCCTATCCATCTGTCAGGGCTCAGTGGCTCTTACTGCTGTCCAAGTCCTGCTCTGTTTATGTAAGCTCTGGCTGAGTGCATTAGGAGTCAGGTGCTCCTCTGGGGCAGATAAAGATAGCCAGGTGTGTTTAACTGCCCTCATCTCCTCACTATCTCTATCTCTTACCACCCATCCATTAGGGATCTGCCAGTTCCCTAATGTAGGCGTGTCGCCGCCCCATGCAGAGCGGTTATTTAGAGCTTAAAATAATGGTGATGCCCGCCTCCAGCCTTTGTGTTTCTGCACCGATCATGGAGGACAATGAACCCCTCACAGTGCATGGACTAATGAATAAGCCCTCTCAGTCACACAGGAAGGAGGCCCTTGATGAGAGGAAGTGTAGGGAGAGGGGCTGTTGATGGCAGTAGGGGTTTAGCCAAGTACACACATCTCCTCTCATTCAGGAAGGGATGTTTTGCTTGGTAATCTGCTGCAGTGGCGTCACAGAATAACCCTCCAGAGTTGAATAAAGCGAGGTTTTGTTTTTTATTTCTGTGAGACATATTGACTGGACTCTCTGTCACCCGTCCATCACAATACGCTCTGTTGTTGTCCCACAACATATGATAACAATATTTTGTTAAAGGGATAGTTATGAAAGAGATGGTTCAGATTATTTGAAGTGGGGTCATATGAGGTACTTCTCCACAGCGCAGTAGATGCTGGTTAGTACAGCCGCAGTTTGGAGAAGCAGAGAGGAGTGCGAGTATGGAAGCAAACCAGTGTACTGCTGTGGCCAGGGTCAGCAACAAGCTATTTTAGCCAAATCAATCAGTTTAAGTGTCTGCTATATTTAGAATATTGGTAGACCAGCAACCTGGCTCTGTGATATAGACATTGCAATTGACCATTTTATGATTTATTGATGATTGCAATTAATTGTGCAGCCCTAGTCCATAGTGTAACATCGCAGATGGATGATGATGTTGTGTTTTTGAGGAGTCGGGGAGCTGGCCCAGACAGAAATGCAGATTTATTCACCAGCTCAACAATGTTGTCACTGCTGCTTCCCACTATTGTTCTGACTGCAACCTCCATCTATCTCACTCAGCCAAGAAACCTCTGGCAGGTCAACCCTCACATCCCCGGCGGGCGAGTGTCCAACATGCATCCCCGTCCCAGGTCAAAAAGGGTCTTCTTCGTCTCTGCACAACATATCTGTAACTTAGTTGTGTTCAGCTTGAAGCTTAAAACAAAGTTAACCAGCTTGCTATACTGAAGAAGTTAAAGTAGGAAAACAACGGCGCAAATAACAACGGCACGATTGAAGGACATACATTAACAGCGGCCTGCAGAAAAGAAACACAGCTACCACCAGTGTAACAGAACTGGGCAGGTTTGATAAGAAAATAATAAACCGGACATGGAGACGTAGTATTGGTGCAATGACCAGCAGCAGTTGCTTCTTTTTATTTTTTCTCCAATATGTCTAAATGGAACGAAGCTCCTACCTTACGGCAACTCTGAGGGGACAAACTACCACAAGTACAGAAGGCTTTTAAATCAGGATGTTACGATGGGAGAGAGCTCGGTGGTCGATGACTGTCAGCCATCAACGATAGCTGAAAATATGTTAAAATACATTTTGATGCTGACCCTGTCCACAGCAGTTCATTGCTTAGCTTCCTACAGGTCCTCCTGCTGCTGACCATCATGCACTGACAGTGGGTAAGTGCATCATACAACCCCCGCTTAAGAAAAAACAAACTATCTCTTTAAGCATTAACATGACGTCAGTTCACTTCTCTCCACTCTGATCCTTGCTCTACTTGCTTTTCAAGCAAATGAAATAAGGTTCTCATTGGTTCAGGAGCTCTTTGCACACTCACCAGCTTTACGATGATGCAACACATCATCAAGCCTGAGCAAGGCTGGAAGAAATACTTGGCCCTCTTTCCCTTTCAGCTGAGTCCCCCCCCCCCCCCCCCCCCCCCCCCCCCTCCCCCTTTTACATTCTCTATCTCAGGTCCGCTCAGTTTCACAGGCCCGGGTGCCTTGTTAATCATTACAGGTGACACATAAGCTGAGTCAGGCTGGCGTATGTGGCACAGTGCCCTGATTTCCCACTGCGGTATTACATAAAAGGAGAGTACCAAGTGAGATGAGGACAACAAAGTCACCTCGGCTGTGCACGCGCTGCCCTCGCGCATCTCAGTGAACCCGACGGCAGGGGCTGTGTGTGACTCATGCTTTCCCCCAGCGAACAGCCACATGTTTGAACCAAAATTCCTGATACATGAGCTCGGCTTAATACAACAGCCAAGCACTGCACAGTGTTATTGTTGGTCATCCGCTTGCTCACGTGCAGTGGCAGGAGTATTTTATTAAAGCTTTTTTTTTTTGCTATTTCCTGTTGGAAGCAAAAAGTAACTTGTAAAAAAAAAAGATATCTGACATGAACATCCCTTTTCCCTCTTACTTGTAGTGCTATTTATCTACAGATTGTTTTTGTGTGAGTTGCAGAGGTTTAAAGATAGCTGCCACAGAGTTGTAAGAAAATAAAGGAACTATTTTCTTCCTACCAAACCACACCAACCAGTTGTATCACTGTGCAGAAGGAAGCATGCATCTACTCATGTGTGAATGTTTACGGGTCAGCTGAGGATGCCATTAATGTTTACATCCTGTGCTATAGTTGCACGCTTCCTTCTCTGTGGTGATATGGTTTGCAGACGTTGTTGGACAGAGACATTGCTGTTGAGTTTTGTATTTTTTGGTGCTTTGAGCACCCCATTAACGAAATGCATAAATGGGATGTTGGAGTTAAAGCAGACAAAAGTCAGCAACTCGCACCAAAACTATCTACATTGATGAATGGCCTTACAGCTGTGAGGAACAATATGTATTTTAGATTAACTGTTCCTTTTTAATAGCAAATCAAATATTTAAATTGAAATATTCCATCTATAGCTGAGCAAAGTTGGTAAGTAATTCGTCTAATAAGTCACTCAGGGTGATTGTTCTTTGACACAGCTTCGAGGACATCCTGACAGTTACATACTGATTGTCGGCTTCACAGATGGTGGTTTTCAACAAGTGAATGTTTGCAGAGCGGCAAATAATAGCACAATGTTGTGTTTATGTGGTAAACAGGGGAGAGGGAGCTACTGTTGATATCCTGTTAGTGCACTGGGGTGATTGGGGCCAGCATTCACACGAGCTCACCGCTTCCTGATGAGTTAATGGCCCTCAGCTTTATTTCCTTTACAGTTTCCTGCAATTTCTTGTAGATCAAAGCTGATAGCAGGCTGCCACTAGCTCCATCTCCGCCTGCAGGCGTCTGCCTTTTAAAACAGAGCAACAAAACCATCGTTTGTACCCTGTGTCACTGTGTTATCTGTCAAACTGAAGCCAGTCACTAGAGCCCAAGGGAAGAAGAGAAGTGTTTGACGTTTGAAGATGGCAAATTGTGAGTTTTATGTTGTTGTGCTTGCAGTTTTCTCATGGATTGTTGCATAGTGTAAATTCTTCCTTGGGGTCAGCCGTCACAGTGCTAATGGTGCTTAGCAGCATGTTTCTTAATTAGCCGAATTTATAAACAAGCAGTGGAAGTGAAATAATTACACTTGCCTTGGCCTTGGTCATGAGAGAAGTCAGATTGGTACATTTTGGGTTTGTGTGTTTTTTGTTTGATCACACTAGCAGAAAGTTCATCCCTACTCTTACCTGGCTTTGAATCAGATTTTCCAAACTACATGTTGTCCAACAGCCAAGTTTTTATGATGATGATGTTGGTGCATGGATATGGACAACAAGCATGTAAGCACAGTGAAGACATGGCCTCAGATTCAAAAAAGAGAATTGGAAACAGACATCTAAAAGTACAGCCAGATGATTATTTCCAGGTCAAGTGGGGACATGCATGAAATAAAAAACACATTTATTGTCTTCAGATCTCAAAAAAATCACATTAAAATGATGAGCACAAGGGTGTCTGAAAATCTCACAAGGTCCTTTTGTGTGTGACCTCTTTGCACTGCTTACTGCCCATCACTTAACCATAAAAATGACGTGTGCACATGCTTGAGTCACACAAGCATGCAGCTCACAGTTTTTCTAACTCTAAATAGCCACTGGTGTCCGTTCGGGCTGAATGGCAACTCGGTTGCTGTTCAACCCATGCTGCTCTGGAATGGGGCTGTGGTATGCAACCGAGGAATGCATGTGTGCTGGTGCCTGTGGTTCGGCTGTGGCAGGACAGTCGGGGGTAGCATTAGCCTGTTGCAGATCCATGATGGGAGAAAAAAAGCAAGACTTCAGCAAACTTCAGTCTGTACAAGCAGTTGATGCATTCACATATAGATGGAAGAATGGGAAAACCTCCCGTTATTCCAGCTTGGGAGTGATGACGCCTTTTGCAAGATGGTTACCTGCGCTGTACTTGGATGTATGGTGTCTTTTCAGCCATTTTGACACCACTTTGTTTACACTTCTTGTGGGCCGTTATCTTCAACTCTGGCTTACAAGTTGGAGGTGGATGTGACCAGTTATACTGACTTAGTTGCTCAAAATTATGCCAATCAATGGTTTAGGGCAAGGCAAGCCAAAGTCTCAGGGCACACCTGCATGCATATCTGTGCAGTATAGCCTCTTTGACTCTTATCGCTTTGTAAATGTTTATTTTTACTTAGTAATGCAAAATTCAATTTGACAAGCCACTATGTTGCTTGCTAAAGAATTCATTTGCAACTTTGTCAAAGTAAATCAACTCAGCAACACACCCTTTTAAGACTGGTCACAAAATCAAAAAAAAAAGTTGAAGGATGGTTTGTAAAATGTTTTTTTAGGGTATAGAAATGAGTATGCACAAAGTACTGATAAATTCATAACTTTTTGTCAGAACGATAATGTGTGGTTGTCACAAAATCCCACAGCATGCATGGACTTTGCTCAAGGCACACTTTTAAGAAACCCCTTGTCTGAACAATATTTGTGAATGCAGCATTAACTGGGGCCATGCTCGTACTTGTTTCCGGCCCCTGTCTCAAAAACTTTCTATTTGTTTTGAAAAATGGGCAAAGGTCATTGTCCTGAACCAAACTGTACTTAGCTGTTTCAGTGTTTGTTTATCTCAAAACTGTAACCCCTGACATCTCCTGTGGTAACACGCACAGTGTTTGACACAAGTTTGACATTAGCTTGGGTGTGATTAAACTGTTTCGACATGTCCAGGTCAGACAAAGAACTCAGTGTTGCCTGCACATTTTGTCAACACTGCTGCAGTTGAAACTACTTTTACATCTTTCCCCAACAGGTGCTGGAAATCCTTGTAAACACTTGAATCTTAGTGGAATGTTTTTAAGGTGTGAAACGTGCCTGAGTATTGGATAAAGTGCTTGAAACTGTCCAAAACTGTAATTGCATTACTGTGATAATAAGTCTCTATCTGACTGAAGAGAACGCTTTTTAGATAAAGAAATAAAATAAGTCAGAAAGAGCCTTATTGCTTTTGCCTTTTGCACAAAATGAAGATGACTCCACTCAAGCTCTGCACAAGTGTGTCATCTGTCTTTGTTTAAAAACAAAGTCTTGCAGTTGTTTGAGTGATTGTTTCATATTGACTCAGTCAGGTTACACAGGATGCCGAGTCGACTTTGAGATAGTTGGCACATTTTGAAACGAGGGCCTTTGTTGTGTTTTCTGTTTATTTGTCACCCTTCTGTAGAGGTCTATCATAAAATATAATTTTTGGTTGTTTAAGGCACAGTGACATCTGAGTTCATGTGATGAACAAGTGAAATAGGACCCAATCTGTTTGAGCACATAAACCATGTATGAATATGTCATTTACCACAGCTGTAAGGTCCTGAAAAAGTTTGAAAATGCACCTTGATAATGCCATACAAGTATTTGAATTTGACTTTGTAAAGGGTGTAGAAACTCTGCTTTTGCATGTACTTGAACATCTGCTTTATTGAAATAATTTAATCTTAATAATAATTTAATCTAATCTCCTGTCCTCCTCCAGCTGTGTGCAGGTAGAAGAGCATCATGCTGTGGACATCGATGTTTACCACTGTCCCAACTGTGATGTCCTACAAGGACCCTCCCTGAGTGAGTATTGATATTTGTCATCAGTGGCATGTTGCCTTTGCCGTTTGTCTCTCTGTCTCCCTCCCTCCCTCCCTCGGTCCTCACATGTATCTCATTCGTCAAACATCCTCTGACTCCCTGCATCACATTTACATGTCTCCCCCTCATTCCATTGAGTTTTTCCCCTCCCATCTCTGTCTCTGTATGTTGGACCGGTCCCAGGGGAAAAGGGTCAGTCTCTTGCAGTGTTACTCAAGTCTGATTTTTAAGGGGGGAGGGGTCAACCTCGGGGAGCCCAGAGGGCAGACATTAACCGGCTAATTGAATGGCGTTGTAAGCCCTCCACTTTGATTGGACAAGCCCCTCCATCTCCATCTCTTAGCACAGGGGTTGAGTAGTGAATTAATGTCCTTAGGAAAAGTGGTGGCGATGTGCATAATTCACCACTTTTGGGAGCTTCAAGAGGGACATGATAAAATTAGAACGAAGCAGCACAGTGAACCTCTGATGTCTCTGTTTGTCGCAGTGAAAAAGCGCAACAACTGGCACAGGCATGACTACACGGAGCCAGACGATGGAACGAAGCCGGTGCAGGCCGGCACCCCAGTATTTATCAAGGAGCTCCAGAACAGGACCTTCGCTGGGTAGGTATCAGTTTCGACACATGCACATGTATACTTATAAACTGCCTCAAGTGTCAAGCTGCGTTCACATCTGTTTAACCAGAGAAAGAGTTCCTCATGAAGCTGGTTTTATACATGATGCAAGGGGTTAACAGCTGTCCTGCCATAGATGCCAATGTCACAGGTTTTTATTTTGTAGTTAATGCTAAAAGACTGAGGCTAAAGCTGGCTTACATCCCAGAAAACATTGGTCAGACTGTGATATGTGACACACATATGATAGACGACAGACATACACTCATTAACGTGGGAAAAGAAGCGCAGGGATTAGATTAAGTGCAGCAGACATTGTGACGGTCACCCGACCAGACTGCAATCGCCTCAGACAGAGAGCCGGGATAAGAGTTAAGCTAAACCAGCTCAGAATGAGAGAGCAAGCCAGAGAGAGATGCGTCATCGTCAGCCCAGTTTGATTCTGAACCAGTTCACATCCTCTTTCTCAAACCTCCTTCATACCAAATCCCAATGTGAACCCTAGGAATAATCCACGAGTTGGTAAATACAGTGACATCTATCGCAAGTCTGGCTGGAGGTAACATTACTGCGGGTACTAAGCTAGTTAACTGGATGTTCTAACATTTGCAGCTACGTTGGAGCAGATTAAGAGGAAATACAAAGCTTGACAGGCCTGCAGTGCCTAGTTATGGTTAAAAGCCGTCACTATGATTGGACTGTTGCTGATTAGAGAAGGGGCTAAAGGATGGGTCATCTGAGCCTGTCTTTAACTTGCTCTTCAACTCACTGTCAACTGTCTCCATCAACTTCCAAGCTAACCAATGACAGTTCTTGTTGTCTCTGTGATACCCTAAAATCACTTAAAATTGCCTCATGTTATCATTATGAATTAAGTGTTGATTGCACAGTGTAATGGCTAAAGAATGACACCATCTATGTTTAGATATGTTCCCTAAAAGCCTTGATTTTACTGTGCAACTCAATCTGCCATCAGGCATGTCCCTGGGAAATAGATGTGTCCATTATAGACCAAACGCATTAACAAATTCATGCTTTTTCTTGATACCAGAATTTTAAACTTTGATGCAAAACTAGTATAGTGTTATTTCTAAACATATGGTATCGAGAAAGCCATAACTATTACTCCCTGCTCCACCCGGACACCAAGCCCCTCTGCAGTGACTTGTTTGTGTGAAGCAATAATGTTTTAATAACTTCTCTTCACCTCTGTACTTCTGGTGAAAATGCTTCTTTCTTCTCTCTTATTTCAAAAGTGTTCTTGATCATTTCTTCACGGAGGTAGGCTCTACACAATACTATGGTACCACTTGGAAACGCTTGGAGGTCTTTTTTTGTCTGTTTGCATTTTAAAATATCACTTTTTGCAAAATATGTAAGGGGTCATGACTCTGTTAATAAAATATCAACAGATCAAGTTTACTGAGTTTGTTATGATCTTGTTTTCAGCGGCGAGGAGATTCTGATGCGGATGAAGGGCGAGCTGGTCACAACCCGTTACCTGGAGAGACACGGCTTCAACTACCCCATCGTGGTCACAGAGATGGAGGGACTGGGACTCAAACTACCGGACCCTTCTTTCTCCGTCAAAGACGTGGAGCAGTATGTGGGTAAGGACACTGTTAATAATGAGCGGGCTTTATTCTGCGGTGTGAAACAGTTGCCGTCAGCTGTATCAAATTCACAGTAACACATTAGTGTTTATCCTTTGGGAAGGATGTGGCCTCTGTGATTGGAATGCACAGTAGCCTCGCTCTGCTTTAAAAGCTAATGAAACCACCCAACACCAGCCAGTTAAGTGGCCATCGCTGAGCAGGCGCCATCTGTGTGTCAATACGAACAGGTTTCCAGGTTCATGGGGTTTTAACCCACTTATCAGGCATCAGGCGATGGCTGAATGAGCTCTAAATGAGTGACGTCTAAGCTTTCACTAGCCTCTCTATGACCACTACGCTTCCTTATTGAAATGGCCTGCCACTTCCCAGCTCCTATTACAGGTCCATTACCAAGCCCAC
>JAJHUR010138935.1:5512-30559 GCA_027495735.1 Lutjanus campechanus
CTCCCACTCACACACACACACACACACACACACACACACACACACACACACACACACACACACACACATACAGAGCAACACACACATTCAGAGCAGCATCACAGGTTAAGTAGGTCAAGATAATTACAAGATACAGCATGCTCTCTCTTTCTTTCTCACACACATACACAGAGTGAAAGAGGTTTTACCTGCTGTTTCCTAAAGTTTCTTATTTCCTGTGCCTCTGCACCTTGTGGCGGGTGTCTGGATAGCGGCTGGGACACTGCATCTGATGGACGAGAGGACAGAACAAACTGTTAGAGGAGGGAGGAGAGAGAGAGAGGCAGAGAGAGGGGAGTGTGTGTGTGTGTGTGTGTGTGTGTGTAATTATACTGTATGTAAGAAGTATGAATGAGCCAGTTAAGAACAAGTTTAAAAGTTTAAATCTAAGACATCCACTTGTCAACTGGACCCCCTAGCCACACAATTTGTTAAAGCCTGCCTCCCTTCTCTGGTCCCCCTCATCTCTGCCATCATCCACTCGTCTCTTACCACTGGAACTGTCTCTACATCCTTCAAAACTGCTGCCATTACCCCAATTTTGAAAAAACCTGGCGCCGACCCCTCTAACTTCAACAACTTCCGTCCTATCTCTAATCTACCCTTCATCTCCAAAATCCTCGAAAAAACAGTTGCCTCCCAACTCCATTCTCACCTATCCCACAATAACCACAATGTATGAACAGTTCCAGTCCGGTTTCCGCCCACTCCATAGCACTGAAACAGCACTCAACAAAATCACCAATGATCTCCTCATGGCAGCTGATTCTGGACTCCTCACCATCCTCATCCTTCTTGACCTGAGTGCAGCCTTTGATACCATCTGTCACTCCACCCTCCTCAACAGGCTTTCTTCCATTGGCATCACCCACACTCCATTAGACTGGTTTACATCTTACCTCTCTGGCCGCACTCAGTTCATTCAACTCAAGTCCTTCAAATCCATCCCCTCCTCCGTCACATCAGGTGTGCCCCAGGGTTCAGTCCTGGGGCCCCTCCTCTTCATCATCTACCTCCTTCCCCTTGGCAGTATCTTCCGCAAATTTAACATTTCATTTCCACTGTTATGCTGATGACACCCAGCTCTACCTCACCACTAAACCCTCATCCACTCTTCCGCCCACCTCCCTCACTGATTGCATCTCTGAAGTTAAAACCTGGTTCACCCAAAACTTCCTTAAATTAAACAGCAGCAAAACCGAGGTTCTCCTCATTGGCACTAAGTCCACCTTATCCAAAACCGACAGCTTTTCTCTCACAATTGATAACTCCACCGTCTCACCGTCCCCCCAGGTTAAGAGTCTGGGTGTCATCCTTGACAGCACACTATCCTTTCAATCCCACATCAATAACATTACCAGGTCTGCCTACTTCCACCTACGAAACATCAACCACCTCCGCCCCTCCCTTACCCCCCCACACTGCCGCCATTCTCGTCCACAGCCTCGTCACTTCCCGTCTGGATTATTGCAATTCAGAATTCAGCTGCCCGCATCATAACTCGAACCCCCTCGATCCACCACATCACTCCTGTCCTCTAACAGCTCCACTGGCTCCCGGTTCAGTTCCGTATTCAATTCAAAATCCTCCTGCTAACATTCAAGACCATCCACAACCTCGCTCCCCCATATCTGTCTGACCTTATCCATGTTCCCAGTCCCTCCCGCTCCCTCAGATCCTCTACCTCCGTACACCTGTCTGTCCCCTCCGCCCGTCTCACTACCGTCTCTGGAATTCATTACCATCCCAACTCAGAAACATCGACTCACACCCCCATTTCAAATCACAACTCAAAACACATCTGTTTAAGGCTGCCTTTTCCATCTGAGGTCTATTGATTGATATTGCCATTGCCTCTGTCTATTTTATTGATTTTATTGATTTTTATTGTTGTTTCTTTTTAATGCATTTTTGTGTGTCTTTGTACGGTGTCCTTGAGTGCCAAGAAAGGCGCCTTCAAATAAAATGTATTATTATTATTATTATAAAAGAGTAAATAAATGGGAAGTGGTTAAAAGTGGTAGATTTAAAGCTACTACAACAAACGTTCATAGTTTATTGATTTCGGAGGCCCCTGGGGACAAAACCAACATTATTTTCCTAAAATATAACATCACAAAATGAAATTATTGCAATAAAAATCTCATCCTGCTTCTTTTTAACTGGCTAATATACTACTCACTGTAACTTTGCCTGGGAACATGTAAACTCAGGCTTGTTCCACCCAACTTCACAGAGAATTCGACCCACTTACAGGCATTAAGAATAACTATATTGAAATAATCAATATTCTTGTTTGGTCATGATGTTCTTGTTAACTTACGCGGGTCACAAATCAACAAGTGATAGCATAAGTAATAAACTGAGACTGTTTCCTAACCAGTCATAAATTCCTTGAAGAAGCTTTAACACAGAGAGTGGAAACAGAACAGTTCAGTTGAACGACTTGACAAATATATCAACTGTCCGAGCTGTTGCTAATCCTATCAGGACGTCAAATACCAACGTTTTGGGTTGATGAAATGTGTCGAGCACAACAAAACAATTATTAAAGATAAGGAAATACAGGCTGAGTGCAGGGTCTCTGCAAATACAGCCACCACTGGGTCATAAGTGATGAGCAAAAGAGACTGTCATATGAGTCTATATATTGTTTTTGTAGGAAAATATTGCAGATTATACCTTTAACGTGACAAACTTGCTGCCTGCACACATCTCCCCAAACACTCAAAGAGCCTCCAGCTGCCCCATCATTCAAGATAAGACGACAGAAAGTAGAAAGCACTCAGAGCACTCTAACCCCTCTGACCCCTCTTCACTGTCCCTCTTTTCTTACCATCTATTCCCTCAGCCTCCCTTTTCTATGATACATAATCATTTCTCCTCCACTCAAGGTCACTGTGGAGATAATTTTAGAAATCACTGAGAAGGCATATTGCCTGAGCAAGAATATTCATCTGGCAGGCATTTTTTATTTCCAGAAGAGACTGAAAACGAAAACAGTCAACTCTGAAACAGCAAGCAGATGTATCAAAGCAACAACCAGATGTACCAGAGCAACATGTGAACGAGCAACTATGGGTGTAAAAACAACAGCGTATGATTCACCTTTTCCACTTTTAGTCATCTTAATCAGTTCCAACAAGGAAAATTATTACATGTAACAACCACTGACCAGTGCTCACTACAGCCTGAAGTGCTTAAAAGGCCAAAAAAAGAAATGTTACTTTTCAGTGTGAGTGAAAGCAAAGGGCCTTGTGGTGAAGACAAATATCAACTACACTTACGAGAAAGTCTGTATTTGTAGGACTGCTAACAAGAATTCAACACCTTGTACAGTACAGTAGATGTGGCTCAGTCTGAAGTGGCAAAATGAATTCCCTTCAACTATTGCTGCAGTGTAGCTCAGCTGGTAGAGCTTTTGTCCCATGTACAGAGGCTGAGAGTCCTCTGCAGTGGCTGTGGGTTTGACTCCCACCTATGGCCCTTTGCTGCATGTCATTCGCCAACTCTCTTTCCCCCTTTCCTGTCATAATTTCAGCTGTCCTATACAATTAAAGGCGTAAAAGCCCAAAAAACACTGAAAAAAAAACTACTGTTGCAGTCAAGCAGAAGTCCTCTTCTAATAAATATAGGAACCAAACTATTGTGAGTATCCAGCAGAATTTATTATTAATGTATTGTCTTTGTTTTTAACCAGATTAAATATATGAGAACAATTTATTACTGTTTATTAGAGGCCATGGTTCTCTGTTGGAAAACAGTGGATTGCTCCTTCCGCTTTGGGAGTGACTTCTTGCCCCAAGGGAAGGAGTTTAATCTTGGAGACTTGTTCGCGATGGTAAAATGGAGCGTGAGACAGGCGGATTTGGTGCAGCGTCAGCAGTAATGTGGGCGTTGTACCAGACCATCGTGGTGAAGACAGAGCTGAGCCTGAAGGCAAAGGTCTAAATTTACCAGTTGATCTGCGTTCCGAACCTCATCTCTGAGCTTTTGGTTGTGACTGAAAGAATGAGGTCGAGTATACAAGCGGCCAAAATGAGTTTCCTTCGAAGGGTGGCTGGGCTCAGCCTTAGAGACAGGGTGAGGAGCTCAGAGACCCAGAGGGAGCTCAGTGTAGGGCATGTCCAACTAGAGGAAAACCCCGGGGTAGACCCAGAATCTGGATGGGAACGCCTCAGGATCCCCCAGGAGGAGCTGGAAAGTGTTGCTGGGAGAGAGACATCTTAAATACAATGCTTTGCCTGTTGCTACCGTGACCTGACGGACCAGCATAAGTGAAAGAAAACAAATGAATGAAGGGATGGATGGAATAATTTCTTGATTAATTAAGAAAATAATCATGAAATTGAGAATATAATGGTTGCAGCCATAATACCAGAATTATTATAGATATTTTTATCACAGAATTTTTGCTTGTAGTGTAACTTCTAATTCTCTACCAGCAAAAGGAGCAATATTTTTATGAAAATAACTCATCTTTAATGCAGCCCTGCTCATAGCTGCAATGCAATTAAACTTGTAAAATGTCAGGGATGTACTTCCATTTTAAGTAAGCAATAGTGACTGTAACAAATTCAGTGAAAACATCCGCTGTCGTCCAGTCATCTGATTAGGATCTTTTGTGGTTCCAAGTGCCACCTCAGTCAAATATGGGTTTGGGTGTGTCAAGCTTCTCAAAAGTCTTAGTAAGCCTGAAATAAAAAGTAATATGAAAGATCGAAACCTCAAGCATCGTGGCTGAAAATATCAGGATGAAACAGGAAGTGAAGGGCATGACCTCCATATTTGCAGACAAAGTGCCAAAGGCAGTCTGTAGGCCTCTCCATCAGTACCATCTGCCTACAGTTCAAAGAGCTGCAACTATGGAGTCCAAGATGGGAACTGAGTGATATGGCAAACAAATATACTGTGGGCAAAAACACACAGTGAGGCCGTACATGCTGATGACACGCAATGCACACACTCTGATTGAGGCCAGTAAACTTCCTGTTTTTCCCCAGTGCTTAAGATGCTCTATCTTGTTTACTAGGGTGTGACACACAGAGGTTCACAAAAACAACTGTGGTGTGTGTGTGTGTGTTTGTGAGTCAGAGATGTTTTATGTACAGGCACAGTTATATTTTACCCCTACAACAGGATAGAGGATAAATTCATAGAAAGAAGTGAGAGTCTGGGTTTTCCTAGAAAATGGGCTATGAAAAATACACACAAATACTGTAAAACCACACGTGGGATGACCAGTTCCAGGAAGTGTGCTGTTTAACACAATGATAAAATCTCAGGCCAGAGAGACAGTCAATGTTTAACTCCCTGACTGGATTCAGCTCAGAACATCACATGATCCTCAGTGAGTGTGTGTTTGTGTATTTCAGTGACTTGAGAAGAAACTGAGAGAGCACGACAGACAGAGGGTCCACTATAGAGTGGTTTTTGCTGGAGGGCCAACACCAAAGTTAGCTCTGCTACTGTTCTCTGGAGACAACCACACTGTAAAGTCTACGGGTTTCTGAGTTGTTTTCATGGCCGTTTGTCTGTGGAACCCCCCACAGATCTATGAATGGATTTCTTTGAAGCCGTAAGTTTGGATTTATTGCTGCCAATACTTCATTCATTGCATATCGTTTTCCAGGAACAAGAAAATTCAGATGTCCAGTTACAGTATTCTTTTTAAGTTTTAATTTCCCACTATTGGACAATCATTTAGAACAAGCAAGAACATGGAAATCACTAAAAATAGTCACCACTGACTTCAATATTTACTCAATAGACCTTTATGAAAGTGAATCTGATTTAGATAGGTAGACCAACAATTCTGGTGTTCTGCAAATTAAAATTACTGCAATATTTGGATTAACAGTGGTTTCCTGTCAGAAAAGGCTGTCTGACATATAAAATATTCTAAATCTAGCACCGTTCACTGCTAGCACTGTCATACAATCCCATCTTAAAAAATCCCTTTAAAACTTCTCTCAATCAGTTTTTATTTCAAAACTTACAAATGATGAAATGATTACTCTGCAATTTAATGCTCTTGTAGTCATCCTTTTTACTGTTTTTTGTCTGAAAAAGCATTAAATGAGTTGTTACTTTTCACTCAGTGGTTGTGTTGTTATCAGTGATGAATTTCCAGTTTTAGTTAACGTCAAGGCCTCCAGAGATGACCGCTGCAAGTTTGTTCAAGCAACTGAGGCCACTCACTAAATTGCAGTCATTTCTGAGGGATAACAGCACTGGGAAAACAATTTCCAGCACAATGCACAGAGTAGTGGATTGTGACGTCAGCCTCAGGTGTTATGCGTATCCAGTGTGGTTTCTTATGCAAGAGGAATTACGCACATGCATACACTCTGCTCTGTTGTGAGGGCGCGCACACACACACACACACACACACACACACACACACTTACTTTTTTTTTCTCAGAACTTCTCCCACAAGCTGTTGTCACTCTTATCATTGTACAAACACCACAGTGAGAATCTAACTTTGATATGACTTTTTCACTCCCATCACAACCACACACACACACCCTTCCTCTCCTCCACCCATCCTCTGGTACAGGAATGTGAGGAATGCAAATGCAAATGCAAAATGACTGTGGGCTTCATCAGCAGCCAAGTCTCTCACTGCCCCTCACCTTTGGGCACTTCCACAGACACACATCTGCCAATATGCTCTGTTTCTCATTGGATTGGTCATGTCAGTCACGGGGGCAGCATGCATTCACTGCTCAACATACTCAGAAATATCCCTCTTCTTAGTATAAAATGCAGGCCAAAAAAAGTCAGATGAGAGCTCCTATTGCAGACAGGTGTTTTTTCTGGTGCTGAAGGGCTACGTAAAACAGATCTACTGAAGGGCCCTGCCTATAGCCTATAGCATGGCTGATGCATGGGGTACCCCAGGGTTCAATCCTTGGTCCTGTTCTTTTGTCCTTATAAAGTCTGCCTTCTTTCCAGTATAATGGAAGTAAATGGCACTCAGCTTGTGGTGCTCAAAGCACACAAAAAAAACACATTTGAAAAACAGACCCAATAGACCTTGTTATGAGCAGTTTCACATAGGATTTATTTACTTTCTATGGTAGAACCTGCTGGAACTACCTTCTTTCTATCACCCTCAGTCACTCTTCTGTGTCTCATCCTCAGCTGGTTGAAAATGTGGCTGCTAGACCTTTAAAGCGATACTCCACTTTACATGATAACCCACTCAGTATGTACTAACCCCTATGCCAATGCGAGGATGGGTGAAGGTCTTCAGTTCACAAAACAATCCTGGAGTTTTAGGAGAAACAGGGTAGCAGCCTCATCCAGTACAATGGCAGTGAACGGTGACCACGGATAAAACGTTAAAAAAAGCACACAAAACAAACACAAAATGTATCCATCCTGCTCGTGTGGTGTAACCCAAGTGTCTGTGAAGTCTCTCGAAGTCTCGCGAGATCGACGCCATGTTTACATCCTACCGGCTACATGCTACAGTTGACATTTCTGCTAAAAACATGGCGTAAATGTCGTCTTTTGCAGTTAAATTTTAATGTCGCGGCTCGCAGACACTTGGATTACACCACACAAGCAGGATGGAGATATTTTGTGTTTGTGTTTGTTCTATTTTAAACGTTTTATCCGTGGTCACCGTTCACTGCCATTGTACTGGATGAGGCTGCTACCCTGTTTCTCCTAAAACTCCATCATTTTGTGAACTGAAGACCTTCACCCATCATCACATCGGCATAGTGGTGAGTACATACTGAGTGGGTTATCATGTAAAGTGGAGTATCGCTTTAACTAATACATGATGAAGGTCAAACATCACACCAGTGCTGGCCAACTTACTTTGGTTACCCATAGAATGCAGAATTGATTTTAAAGTTCTTTTAATCACCTATAAATAACTAAACGGGCTGGCCCCACTATATTTTTAAATTACTGTGTCCCTTGGCTATGATGAGAACACTGAGGTCTACTGAACAAGGCCTTGTGGCTATCATAAAATCTAAGCTATAAAACAAAGGTGTCTGAGCTTTTGCAGTTGTGGCTCCCACCCTAGTTTTAAGAAGCTGTTCTAAGCTCATTTGTCTTATGTATGTTATCCTGTTGTTTTTTGTTATTAACTTTCAGCAATGTTTGCACTGTACAGCACTATTAAAACTGTGGTTTCAAAAGGTGCTTTATAAATAAAGTTTACGTGACTACTTGTCAAGCTTAAACTGCTTAAAAGAATTGAGAAATATGTTCACTGGGATGTATCTCATGTAAGTTCTAAGGTTCTGGAAAACGTCAAATAAAGACGATTTAGGTAATGAGCTTGAAACATGCAAAAGGAATGCAAGAGGAATGTGCCAGTACACACATTTCACGCACTCCCCCAAACCAAGTGTGGTCTAAAGGGCCATTGCATTTGACTATGCGTCATCACTGCCTCACCATAGACAAAAGAGCACTGTCCGTCCATTTCTAAAAAACAATACACACCCACTCATTAGCACAGTGGGATGTTTATAACCCTCCATCATAGAGAAACATGAGAAAAACACACAGACGGGTTTCACTGCCATCAAAGGGTGGTTCTAAGTATTTTATATGAAGTCTTTCGATCAGTGCATCTCTATGTGGTGTCTATGGCCTTTACCCACTTCTTCAATCTCTCTCTCTTTATTTAGTGACTTGCTTCAATCTCTATTTTTAGGCACTATTGTGAGGCGGCCCTTAGGTGGGTGGAGTGCGAGTCTGTCTGTGTGTGTATTCACAAAAGTTCCCCTCGGACGCTGTAAATCAGTTACCTTCCGGCTGCCTGACTGAGCAAAGGTCCGTCTCAGCCTGAGGTACAGGACTGCTGATCACTCAGAAGACAAACACACATACACACGCACACACACACACACACCGGACAAAACCGTCACACCATAATTGCTACACACACAGAAACACAATGATGTAGTTGGCTGAGATCAGCTGTAGGTCATATAGTTTAACAGGAGGAAAGGAGAGAGAGGTTGTGAGAGAGATAAACTTTTAATATTGTCCAGACCTGTGGACGTCATGACATCATGAGGGCAGCATGAGGTTGCACAACTCCCCTCTGCAACAAGTGATCATCCTTTCCTCAAAGGTTATTTTGAACTAAGCAAGCCATAAACAGGGTGAAGACGGTGCTGAACTGTGTGCATACTGAAAGCATTTTTCCCCTGTTAAAAGGGTTTTTGGTTGAGTTTTTCCTCAGCAGAATCAAGGGTTTAAGGACAGAGGGTGTTGTGCACTGTGCACAGCGACAAATTGTGGTTTGTGATTTTGGGTTATTAAAATAAAATTTGACTTCACTCTCTGTCTGTTTCAGTCCTGCTGTCACATGCTGAATGGTTGTGCGTGCACTCAGCTGAGGAGTTGTCCTGCCATGTAGACAGCGGAGAGTTGATTTCAGAGTTGAAATTGTAGCAAAATAATTGTTACATTAGGAATCGGATTGATTGCACAGACAAGGGGCATCCTCAAGGTTTTTTGCACAAAATAAATGAAATAAATGACAAGAGGTATTGAAAGTGGACAGCTGTGTCAGTGTGTTCAAGTGTATACTAGATAATATGGTTCTTGTGCAGTGTTTCTGCTTTGGTTGATTGTAGACATTGTTGATTGTTACAGACTATTTAAAATTTCCCTTTGTTGTCATTTTTACAGTTTTTATTGCTATATATTTATTGCTATATTATTATTGCCATACATTTTTGCTAGGTATTTGTTTTGTCTGGCTTTTTTATTATTTTATTGTTATCACTGATGCTGTTATTATCATGCATTGTATAATCTTGTAGCCCATATGAATTTGAACTCTGGGCACTGCTGTAAAAGAGCTTAGTGCTCAGTCAATTTTCCCTGAATAAACATTGGTTTCATAATATAAACACCAGAAAACATCGGAGGCAGCAACCTGACATTTGTCCGCTGTAAATTCTGCAGTTTCCATATACGCAACACAGATGTTTATGGGTTTAATGAATGAACAAATCAATTATTCAACTTTATTTACATTGGGCTTTTTACAGCAGAGCCAGCTCTACGAGTGTAAACACACACTAAAACAGGCAACGTTGTTAAACTAAAAATGACCTTCGTCATATGAGGAAAATGTAGGCTATGCTTCAGCCTCAGATCGTAATTTTACAGATTAAAATGTCCTAAAACGCTTTTGTATTTTTTGCCATTGACCAGTTATGCTATATCATCTAATGTCAGGTGCCCTAAATCATGTTTTAAAATAAAATATGATGTGATGGAACTTTCTGCAGTATATGATCAGTTTTACATATTATACTTTTTTATCCGTGGTTTACATTTTAGTTATTGTCATGGAGTAATTTCTTCCTCCTTTGTGTGTAACAAACTGAATTTAAAATTCTTAAATCATACCTTCTCATTCGCTAGCTGACTACTGTATATCCTCATTGAAGGCCCTAAAATGTATGTCAATTTTCTTGCAAATACAAACTTAAAGAAGAAATTTATTATTCCTCATTATACTGTATCACATTCCAGTCAGCTTGTGCAGACACCTAAATCAACACAGACGGCTAAACAGACACTTACATCAACATGTTTATGTCCATAAAAATGTAACCAGTTTTCAGTTATGTGTGGCTACGCGGGCAGAGGAATGTTGGTAAGATCGCTGCATGTGAACGCACCTCAGTGTGTATGAAACAAGCACATTTAACCATAGGGCCATATGTTTATTAAGATATCACAAGGCTCAATGCGTGCTCTCAAGAGAATGTGTGTGGGACACAGTGTGTGTGTGTGTGTGTGTGTGTGTGTGTGTGTGTCACCAGCACTTGCAGACAGAGACCTGTGCCGTGAGGAAGTGTTGCTATAGAGATGTGAAGCTGAGGGTTTTGCCCTCTCAGGTTACAGAGAGGAGGCTGGAGCCCCCTAGGGTGGCGGCATAACCTGATGCTATCTATGCATCTAGTGCTGCCGCAGTTACCGCACCAAGTTCCCGTATCTGTGAGGAGATGTCGAACGACTGCATCTGTTGTCCCATTAATGCCTGCTTCTTTTATAACCAAGTTTTTCTCTAATATGCTAATCTTAAAGATGAACAAATCATTAAAAGTTTCTCTCTTATTTAAGTATTTACTCATTAGCCAGAAGGCTTAGCCGAGATATAGAAAAAAAACACTGAGATTGTGAGTGTTTATTTGAATATGCAAACTCAAGTATAAAACAACTGAAGTCCTTTCATAGGAACATCTGTTGTGTGTTCAAATTGTCAGTTTCTATTCAGTCACAGCTCATGCCATCAGCAAAAGTACTGACAACATGAAGATGCAATGAACAGCAACATTTTAGTTGTGGCATCATTTTCAAATGTTACCTGAAGTAGGTTATGCCCGTTCCGAAATGGTTTCAGAATTGTTTTTATGTATTATGTGACATCATAATCATACCCTGGATTCTTAAAAAATCATGTAAAAATAAAAATATACGCTGGTAAACATAAATGTTTTTCAATGTTTGCTGATTCATGTGCATTTAGTGTCCTCTCTGGCTGCAGCTTTAGTTTCACCTCAAACCAGTCGGTAGGTTTTAAGAGGGAACTGTCTCATGCTGATAATTTTCTGTGAGATAAGGTTATCTATCTTTGCTTCACACATCACTGCAACCAAAGACATGAAGGTGTTGTAATGGACAATCTAAACATCCATAACTCCATACAGGCTACATCTTTAAATGTACAGACACTGGCTTCATACCATTATTAAACTCCCCAAATCTTTGCTAATTCAGGGAACTCACATTCTGTCTACATCTAATTTTGCCTTATCACACTAACATCATTAAGTTTAATTGTTTCCCTGTGATCAATAAGGCCAGGCAGACATCATTTTAGTTTCATTATCATGACCAAAATCCCAGACAATATGTAGTCTCATATGACAAAACCAATATTATAAAAAGTATCCTAGCTATACATAGCAATATGAAATGTGATAACAGATGCACGATATCAATACCCCTCTCATTAGATGAGCTGAAAATATAGACCATGAGAACATACAGTACACATGTAAGAGTTGGGCTTTACTATGTTTTAATTCTACTAACTGTCAAAAATAGTCTTAAGTTTTGTTGACATGGTGGTCTTAAGTAGCCCACATATGATAGTCAAATGCAGCACTGTGATAACTTAGAGGTCATCATGTTTTCATACAGGTAGTGTCTAGCAAAGAATGTGCTCCAAAGTTAAGCTCAGATCAGATGTCATCTAGACTGTCCTGATATCAAACTTGTTTTTTGCAGGGAAGTTAAGAAAGTGCACATGTTGTTTTAGGCACAGTCAGTAATTGTTTTACCAATGCCAGTGGTTGTCTTTGTATATAATCAACTAGACTACATGTGATCAAATGACTTGTTTGTTCTTCCGCCTGTACGAGTGTCTGTTGTTTTAATTATACATCGTACCTTGTATAACATGCTTCTCTGATATTTGATCATCTGTGATGTTGATAATCTAAATATCATCAGCACTGAGAAACTGCTGGCTGAAAGGCTTACTGACTCATTTTCAATGTCTCAGTTGCTCAATTATACAGCAAGTCAAGGAATGGACAAGTTGGAGAAGATAATGAGAAAACAACTGGGAGCTGACAGCTGACCAGCAACCTTTTGAATGCAAAAAGACACCAAATGTACACAACTGTTTTCTCAACATTTCTACTTATAGTTTGTCAGAAGAGCTGATGACTGAAACACTGTTTATCAACATATAAGTCAGAGGCCACACCAGTACCACACAATACCATACAGCAGCTAGAGTCTGTGTCACACAGGGCAGTCTGCCAGGGGTTTCATGCTGAGGGAGTTTAAACATGCTATAGTTTGTATTTGACTGGAGTCTGTTTTCTTCAAATTTCATTCAAGCGAGAGTACATTTGCTTGTATGACACCGAGATTCACTTGCCATTGGCGAGCAGAATGATCCTCTCAAGCCCTCAGCGGTTGTGTGGCATTTACACTGCAGACCAAAAGTGGCTAAATGTGTCTCTGACCACATCTGCACCAGGTGCATCTGGTGTATTTTTTCTCTATGCAAATGAATCATTGAGAACTAAAGGGAGTCATTAGTTACCCCCACCAAAGCAAAATTAGCATTTGACTATTTATATATACACAGATTTATTTTTTCCGCTGGCTGACTCGATGTCACTTGTGGTGCCGGCGTTTTGTCCGTCTGTGTCAATGTCGTGCTGAAGTTCCAGCTACTTTTTCTAGTCAGTCCCCAGGCTGTGTGTCTGTCAGCAGGATTACAGAAAAACTGTTGGCCCAATTTTCATGAAACTTGGTGGAAGGGTGTGTGCAAAGAACCTAGAAATGCACTGAATGCAAGTTTCTTGGCCAATTCTGATTTTCAGTCTAAAAATAATAATTGACAGAGCACACAAAATTTTCTTCAATATAAAATTAAATTGGGTGTTCATGGCAAAACACTGACTATTAAGTTAAATACATTTTCTCCAAAAGTGCCCCTGGTTACAGCCAGGCCTTATTATATTATTATATTAAGATTATGAACCAGAGGAAGCATGAGATCATGATTTCACGTGATTACTTGTGGAAGCAGATGTAAACAAAACAAAGACTGACGCGGTGCAATAGTTTGCTGTAGTAAAGCTTTCCAGTGAGAAAAACGAGACACATCAACTGAGTTGTTTATCCTTCAGGCAGAAATGGAAGTGAGATTGAGTCTGTGAACATTAGCCTGCTGCTGGCTAACATTAGTCTGAAGAGCCAAAAGGTTGTTCAGCAACACCGTCAGCTACTGCATCTCCTCTTTATCCTGATCTTGGAACTTATCGTTAACGCAGACTTCATGCAAACATGTGTGAGAGTGTGTGTGGCTGTGACCAGCACTGTATGCGGCTGTGACGTTACCGTCTGTGTCGCCACATGCATGTTATGTTACTGTGTAGACTCCTTCAATTCAAATATCTTATTTAAGATTTCACTCTCGTATATCTCACTGTACCTTCTCAGGCATTCCTCTCTCCATTCATTATGTCTCCCTCTATCCCTCTCCTGCTGTCTTCCCTGCATTCCTTGGCAGGTCTCAGCCTGCTGTGCAGCGAAGTGGAGAATTCCAGCAAGCTGCTCTCATCTCACAGTCACATTTCTTGCCATGGCAATTTCCATTTCTATGTATATTTTTTAAAATAAGCAGTAAAGTACAATTGGTACAGTTCACTTTCCTTGTCAGTGCTGGTAGTTGATGAGATTGTGGTGCTCATACAATTGTGAGTGTGCAAGCTAGCAGACAAATTGTGAAAGCCAGCTTGCGCGCGCACACACACACACACACACACATCTACAGGCTCCCTTTCATACTACTCTTTGAGAGGATGTTACGCAAGCCTTTCACTGTAATGAGGGCTGATTACTTTAAAAGTGTAACAGCAGGAAGTGTGAATGAGTGTGAGAGAGTAAAGGCTGAGGGAGACACAGGGACAGAGAGGGAGAAAAGGAAGATAATGGGGATAGCACAGAGTTGCAACACACACAGGTGTTTCACTCCAAAGACACTGACAATAGAAGGTACAATTCAGGTCGCAAAAGTGGGTCTCTTAAAAAAAAAAATGTAGGCGTTTAATATGAATGTGTTGCTATAACAAATACTTTGAAAAATACAGGCTCGAATGCTACCCCACTGCTCAGTCTCTATGCAGTTAAATAATGCTGCCTTTCAGAGCTCCAGCAACATTCAGCAGTATTCAAACACAGCAGGCATTCAGTGAGACACAGGTCTCAAAGGTAGGGAACATGGTCAAGGACCATTGGCTCAATACACGCAGAACCTGTCTGACACTGTACACAAACACATTGCTGGTAATTATCCTCCATATTAAGCCTTCAAAATCCACCTTTTCCATCGTCTACTTGGATTTAATCCCTGGACATTCTGTCTTAATACTACTGTTTTAGTAATTGGGATGTAACAATATATCAATATCACAATAAAAAAAATCTTAATACCATGCTGGACTGTCACAATATCTGGCCTACTGTGATATTACACAGTTAATTTTTATTGTTTTGATTTTATACAAGGACTCATACTGACTGCTGCATAATAGACAATTCAAACATTCATTTTCAAAATCCATGCCAATTATTTGCACATGCTTAAAACATGGTTGACTACTTTTATTTTATTTCATTAAAGGACAGCACAAGCACTTTAAGTTAAAAGGAAAAACAAATTTTATACAAAACAAAAAAAAGGCTATAAACATCATATTTATTATTTCATAATGGAACTTTTTCAAGTCATCAGTTTTCTTTGTTTTTCCAATATCGCAATAACTATCACATTGTGAACTTTTAATCATTGTATTATAGTGATGCACAATTTCACCATGTTATCAGTATCAGCAGGTAAACAATTTAAAATGAAACACCAGTACTGGCTTGTGCCTTTTTTTGAAGTGCCTAAATGGAGATCAAAGTTGCTTTTTGCAATGATTGCTCAGTGCCAGTCATGTGAGGAGGACCCAAATCACATTCTCTCAACACTGCAAATTTTATTTACCATCTTAAAAGCTGTCATCACGATCAATATGACAAATTAGTAAAGAACAGAGAAAAACATCTGTCAGCAGTTTTCTTATTTTGCCCATTAAGTGCGTGCATTGCATTGCATTTTATTTTTTAGTATTGTGTTTAATTTTGCAAAGCACTGTATTTAATTTTGTAAAGCAGTGTATTTCATCTTGAGAAGCACTGCATTTCATTTTGAATAGCATTTTAGTTCATTTTGAAGAGCACTGTATTTTATTTGAAAAACACTATCTCATGTCTGCATCTGCCAGTGGGCCATCATATTAAGAGTAAACAGAATATAATGTTTATTCCAGGAGAGACTTGATAATGAAGATATGTGCACACACTGCCAATCGGCCAAACTGAGTTGAAAAGTATCAGCTTATCAGATATCCGCAAAAATCCAATATTGTGCATCTCTACTATATTATCGTAGTTTGAGTTTTTGGTATCGTTACATCCATATTTAGCATATTTAGTTGTATATATTGTGCAGTCTGTACATATTAAGACGGTGTTTTCCAGCACATTGGATTTGAAATGAAACTATGACTAAAAAAAACTCAGGTGTTGACTTAAAGCTTTCCCACACTATTCACCCAGTATGATGAGAACATCCTCAAAATTGAAAGTCAGCATTTTCACCTCATGACACTGTTTTGTTTGAAATCCAACATGGTGGAGGACAGCCAAAACAATGAAAAACATATCACTGTACAAATACTTGCACACTGTGCTGTATTTGAATTTTACCATGCTGGAATATGCCCGATGTCCTGATGGGCTTTACTGTCAGACTTGAGCACAGTGAAACATACTACACCAATAATGTTCTGATAACTGACACCAAAAACACTGCTGCATGTAAAGTACCAAAGGCTGTGTTAGCCTGCAGGCCTCCATTCTCTGAGCTTAACCTCATAATTTCACCATGCTCTTGGTTTCTGAGACTAGAAACTGAAAAACACTTTTTTTCTCCAGTTGCAGTTTCTCTTCCTCCTTGTTAATTTTGCCTCAGACACCATGTACTGTATCATTCAGATAGTTCAATACTTAACCACAACACAAATCAGAAGCCTCACACAGAAAATGACCTCACTTTACACTACTGTACAACTCTGTAAGACAACTGATACAGGACATGAACTTCACCACAGTGACAAAACTTTTTTTTTTTGTGACACACTTATTTAGAATTCTGCTTTCATCTGTGCCCAGTTTCTCGGGAGAGGCCTGCTTTGGGACTAAATCTGGCTTGGAGTAAATAGCTGCATTGTTGGCTGATGTCTGTGGAGTGACGTCAGTTAGTCTTATCAGTGTTCTCTAACTTTACCTCAGAGGGGGCCTGACAGCAGAACCCGCCCAACAACTGGCAGCCAGGACTATTGCCTGATCAAAATAACATTCTCAAACGCATCAACTTGGCAACAGAAAGTGTCAGTGCTGTGCCAATTCAAAACTAAATTAAAAGCATATTAGCTAATTGTCTTGGGATTTTTTTTTCTCTTTTCTAACATGCTGTGTGGCTTTAAGATTTTCTCTCTGCAAGTATTGATCAAAGTTGGAGTAATAATCTACTGTGAGGTGCAAGTGGAAATGCAGGTGAATGCACCACTGTAGGAAAGATGATGCCTCTGAAAAATTAAGACTGCTGGACAGTAGAGCTGCAACGATTAGTACATTAATCATTAGTTGTTAACTATTAAATAAATTACCAACTATTTTGATAACTGATTGATTGTTTTGAGCATTTTTAAGAAAAAAATGTCTAAATTATTTGATTTCAGCTTCCTCTATGAGATTAAACTGAATATCTTTGGGTTGTGGATAAAACGAAACATTTAAGGACGTCATCTTGGGCTTTAGGACACAGCGATCAAGATTTGACACCATTTTCTGGACCAAAAAACAAATCAATTAATCAAGAAAATGATCAACAGATTAAATTTTAATTTTCATTAAAACTGTGTTTCATGATGGTGCCACAATGATAACCATGATCATTTTAGTTACTATAATCTTGATATGAAACGTTCATACCGTTTCATCTCTAATCTACTGGTTGAAAAATATAACACATCATACAACACCATAATCCTCAACCCTCAGGCTAAGTGCTGAACACATACTGTACACATGAGGGCATCCATGTGTATACACACACACGCACGCACGCACGGCAGCAAACCTGCATTTGTTACATCTTCCTCATATTGCACGGCATCATCAGCACAGACCCACTGACTGCTGCCACCGACGCAGATCAAACACAGCTCAAACTAAACTGGTTCACAAATCATTTCACAAACATTTCTGTTGGTGAAAGCAGAGTGGAGTCACCCTTTTGGGAAAACTGAGCCCGAGGACATGCTAGGACTGTCGCTTGCCAAACACAAACATTCACACACAGAACAGTCACAATTTCCCACATATACAGGTATGAAGCATGGAACACAATTGGCATCGATCTTCTTGCTACAAAGTTACAAGACATGCCAAGACCTGAATCTAAGTGATGTCAATTCTAAAGAAGTAGCCTAACTGTCAAATCACCCAGTATTTGTCAAATACTTACAAATACATGCTCCTTAGATGTCTCTCAACTATGTATTAGTTCCCATTCCAAGCTCGCCTACAACCTTTAAAGTTAATATGGCTGGCAGGGCTCAACTACAAGGATTGCCCAATTGCCTGATCATGAGAGACATAAAAGAATTAACTATTTTTGATAATCAATTAATCGTTAAGGTAATTTTTCATGCAACGGGATGGAAGAAAATGCAGTTTTCAGCCTCTTAAATATGGAGATTTTTGCTTTTCTTTGTTTATTATCATATAAATCGGTAAACTGGGATGGGCATTTTTCCACTATCGCTGGCAATTTAGAGATGTCGCAGCCCTGAAATAAACATGGCAGCTAACTTTAGTCTTTATTGTTATTTGATAACCGCTAATAAATTGTACAGGAGCAAGTAAAAATTGACTTTCTGAACCACTTGCAGAATATATATATAAAAAGAAAACATTAATGCTAAGCCTTAGCTTGTTGGGACAGACCCTGTGATCAAACTCAGTGAAATGAATCCACAACTGTTGATTCATGAAGGTTTTTATGAATCAGAGTTCCACTAGATCAGGAGGATCATATGACTTATCCCAGCAGCAATATTTAGCCTCTGCAGCACTGACTTCTGTCTCGAGATTAAATAAAACCAAAAGGTTAATATGGACAAGAGAAAAAGCTGACTAAATGAATTACACTCCAAAGTTTCACATCCTCTTTAAATAAAACAGACACAGCTGTCATCAGTGACACAGTGTAATGTGTCCCAATGATCCCTCAGACAGTCTTTGGTTTCAGTGTTTCAAGAAATGGGGACCAGGGCCCTGGGGTCAATGAAGAAGATCAAGAGGATCTCTATCAGAACAAAAGGATGTCACTGCAATTCAAAATAAATGATCACAAAAAGAGAATTCAGACTACATAATTGTAAGTGGGCGTCTGAAAAGTTGTTAAGACACATAATAGGCTGTGAAATTGCATTAACTTCACTGTGATTCACTTCACACTACAGCAAAGTCCAACTTTAAAGAGTAGGAACTGCGACAAAGCTTACTAAACACTTAAAATGTGCTCCTGTCATTGTTGTCAAACCGGGAAATTTTAACAAACTCCTCCTAGTAGAGCTGCAACAATTAGTCAATTAATCCATTAGTCAATCGAAAGAAAATTAATCACCACCTATCTTCATAATCGATTAATCGTTAGTCATTTATCAATCAAAAATGTCAAACATTTGGTGGTTCCCACTTCATGACAGTAAGACTTTGTTGTTTTTCTTTGTTATCTATTCAAGTGAATGAAGAGTCTTTGGGTTTTGGACAAAAGAAACAAACTGAAGTTGTCAAAAACTGTGATGTGCATTTTTCACAATATTGTGACATTTCATAGACTAAATGACTGATCGACTAATTGTGAGAATCGTTAAACTGATCAACTGATTAATCACTAATGAAAATAATCGTTAGTTGCAGCCCTACTTTCTAGCCAACACCAATACAAGCACTTAACAGATTCACCACGGTAGAGGTGATGTTATAATCAGTCCGGAATGTTACATTCTGTTCTCGTATGGAGGGAACACTGAACAAACTCAGTTTAGAAATTTAATAAATTTGTTGTTTTCTCGGCTAGCGGCTGAAGTCAGGAAATCTCCAAACTACTTTATAATCTTTAACAAGTCCACAAGGTCTCCTGATATATTCGGCATGTACTTAGAGCCGGGAACAAAACTTAACATTGATAATTTACTACTTAAAATGTGGTCCCTATCGCCGCCAATGTAGTGAACGTTGCTTTATGAGAATAAGCGATAAACAATCATTTTATCTAAATAATGGCTGATAAACTAGTCTTGCCAAAGCTGGTTAAATGTCGAAATAAAATGTGTGCATATTCGCTGAAGTTCTTAAGTTGTGTTCTCGGACACAGCCTATGCAATGCGACATTAAATTGGCCGATTAATGAACGGAGTTTGGCGTGACGTCGTCACTCAGAATGAAAAGTACGGGGTTAAAAAATCAATCACATGAATAGAACAGCTTACCTTTAGTCAGTCAGGTTTGAGGACGTTGAAGAAAGTGCCGTTGGAGCAACCAGCTCAAAGTTACTGTTATGTCTTCACGACAGAGTAGTTTCACATGTAAAAAGTGTGTGTGACAGACGACCAACCGACCCACAGCCCCGATGTGCTGTCTGTCTCCCTACGCAGGAGGACACAGGTCTCTCTCGCAGGTGGACAGACAGGACCGCGGTCTCTGCTTCCTGTTTGTTTCAGAAGGTGAACCACCACCGCCTCCGCCGCTGCTTTTTCCTCTGCGGACAGCAGCTCTCCCTCCGCTCCCTCCGCCACCACTTCAGTCAAGTCTGAGAGAGTTACAGACCGGACCTCCGCTCAACATGTTCAAAATAAAAACCCTCCCTGATGGCTGGCAGAGGACTACGATAGACTCACGTTAAAACGTTTTGGGAAGAAAAAAAAGAAAAAGGGAAAATCCAGCCTGAAGCTGAATTATGATAGTTTTATCCCAGTTGTGAAAACAAAAACTAGTGTACAGGAACTCGAACATAAAGATGTGAGATGGTAATATTAGCAGATAATAATAATAATAATTTAGCCACAGATGTACCCTACACATACCACCACACACCGAGTACACTTAATAAAGGATTAACTTATTTTAAAATAGCCATCTTGGGAGTACAACACTGGAACCTGTCTTTTACCTGTATGAGAGCAGGGCTGCAACTAAAAGATTATTTTCATTGTCAATTAATCAGTCGAACATTCCTTGATTAATCAATTAGTTGTTTAACCTATAAATGTCAGAAAATTGTGAAATATGTCCTCAAATGTCTTGTTTTGTCCTAACCACCTAAAGATAATGAGTTTACTGTCATAAAAGAATAAATGAACCAGAAAATATTCACATTTAAGAAACTGGAATCAGAGACTGCGGTCTTTTTTTAAATTACTCATACCAATTAATCAATTATCAAAGTTGCTATTCATGTACAGAACACTGTACATTGCAGCATTAAGTATTGAAATCTCACCATATTTGATATCAGATTTGTTTATGTGCAGAAACTCTGTATGCAAGTTGAGGAGTTACTATTAATTATCCTCAGGATCATGTGTAACCTAGTCTGAACAACAAACCACTACAGCCCTGGAAACTATGACCTATTGGCTCTATGATTAAGGTTCAGCACCACCTTAACTACCAACCAAAGGAAATGGACGTACAACTGTAAATCAGAAAAAATCTCGCCGCAAATTCGTTTTGGATTTTGAGAGGGTGCTAGTTTATTTACTGAAGCATCTTCAGGATTTGTTTCCATGACAGTCCAGCCTGCTGTTAACTTTGTTCAAATCAAACATCAACTATGAAATATGAAGAAAAAAACATTAACAAACGGGGTTTCATATGCATGGAAATGCACAATAAAATAACACAGTCTGCCTTTATTGAATTAAAAAAAAAAAAAAAAAAAATTAAAAAAAAGAAAAAAGAAAAGAAAAAAAAAAAAAGAGAAAAGAAAATGCTTGTCTGAAACCATCCCTGCTGTTCCGACTGTGAGGCTTTTATTGTGAAAGCCACATCTCCTTTCCTCTGGTTTTATTCTGGCTTTCTGAGGCTGTTTGGTGCAGTTCTCCAGCTGAAGCATGGAGGGCAGCCGGCTTTCTTCCAACATCCACATAACACCGGCACAAAACTTCTGAGCAGTGATTTCACCCGGAAATACAATATTTTTTCATCCTCATCTTCAAGAACTGAACCAGTCGGGCACGACATTGAAATTGAGGTCGTCTTATACATTAGTCTATATCATCCGTCTCTTTAACCTTTTATTTCGCTCTTCATCGTCAAGTTAAGCCACGAAACATCTTTATTGGATTATGTCCCAGTATCTTATATGAATTATGTACAGCCCTGTAAAAGCATATAGTTTGGCAGGATTTGATGAGCGTTGCTGCCCCCTCGTGGTCATATCGATTAACATTCAATTTAAAATGCAATGCACCACCAACATACTTTATTATATAGGATCAGTTCTGTAACTAAGTACATTTACTCGACTGTACTTAAATAGAAATTTGAACTATCAGTTCATACTTAAATATTTCTATTTCCTGACACATTTCCTATACTTTTCATAGACATATACTTTTCAAGGTCTAACAACCAAACAGTATATCAAAGTTGATACTTAAACGATTCGAAGAGAAATCCATTAGTTGTCAAGCCTCTGAAAATGAATCATCAACTGTTTTCTTCCCATTGAATTAATCTTTCAAGTCATTTAGTGTCAAAAACAAACCAACAAAAACATAAATGTCATATTTTCAGCTTCTCAACTGCAAGGATTTGCTGCTGTTGTGCTATAGAAAACAGCCATCTATAAAATTCTAATCAATCTTTAATGCATTAGTTATCAGCTATAGTAGTAGTTTAGTTAACTGACAAACATCCAACTCAGTGCAACTTTTGCTGGGGAAAATGTAAACACAGTCTTGTTTCATGTGATTTCGAGGAGAATTTACCCTCATAGCATTATTAACTATATAGAAAGAGCTTATCTTTGATTTTGTGTGTCATAATGTCATAATCAGTCAAACACTCTTTTTAGTAACATTTTTAATGCAGGACTTTTATTTGGAATGGAGTATTCTTGCAGTGTGGTATTAGTATTTTTTTTTCTAAAGTAAAGGACCTGAATACTTCCTCCACTGCTGTACATGACTGATATGTAGGAATGATCCTTTTGGTTGTCATGTGAAAAATGAGTTTGACAAATGCTTACTAATCCCTTTACATGCTGCTTCATCAGTATTCAATTAAGTGCTGCCCCCTACAGGAATATCAAACTCTCAATAACAGAGTGGCATCACCCAGTACAGCCATAGTTGCCCACTGAACAGCTCCATTTGTGCAGAGGATTGTTGAGTGTCTTGCTCAAGGTTGCATAGACCACTTGGGAAAAAAAGCATCCCCCATAGTTTATTTGCTTATTTTCCCTGGTGTCAATGAGATAATGATTAGGTTATTTGATCACATAGACACTCAACAAAAGCTAAGATAGTCCAATATTGCTGTTTGACATTCAGACTACACCAAATACATAAAATGTCCCAAAACCCCCTTTCTGGGACATGTAAATGCACTAAATAATACTAAGGCACTACAATTGCTTAAATAGCCATACAACAATGACATTTGGCAGTAGTATATTGAAACAAATGAAAAATAAGATGTGGGACTTGCTGCCATTAAATTTTCTAATATTGATCACAACACCTCCAACAAACAAACAAACTTACAAAAAACTGTCCCCTTGACAAATGCTCATCAAAAATGATTGTTTTGCAGCACTTTATAAACTTTCCACGTTTATAAGCTTCAATCTGAGCCCAAGGCAATCTTTCTATCTTCAAAATTACACTTGCTGTGGTGGAAAATCTTCACTATACCTCAAATCTGAGACAACAGAATTTTCAGTCACTAGCCTTGCACATAGGGGTAAGCACATTTCTTGCATCTAATGTTCATACGTACTGCTGTTTCTGCTGTTTTGAAGTGAAGAACATGAAAAGTGAATACTGCAGGAGGAAAACAAATACTTTGAAATGGTATTCAAATGATCTGTGTGTTGTATATTCAAGTTTGTCCAAACCAATACACTCAAGTATAGGTCATCTGTATCTATTGCTGGTATATTTATGGGCATTTATTTTGATATACCTATACTCTACTATTCTATATTATATAACTCTTTGGGTTGTTTCTACATGCTCAATGTATTCCAGCACAATAGCCATGATTAAAAAATAGCTATATGAAATTTTTTCTAGTTCGAGCATGAATTGTTTGTTTACACCTTTTAACTTGATTTCCTGGTTGTTAGTACGACGTCATTTTGCCTGGTTCAAGCAGCAGGGAGAGATGAGTCACATTGCAAAATGACTTTTTTTCTCACACCACAAGGTGGCAGCAATGACCCACAAAATACACTTTTTAAACTGTCAGCTTCAAGAGAGAACTAAGATCACTCTGTCAGAGTGAGCACACTTTGGTGACTTCTGTAATGAATTATATTCCCAATGTGACTGCTTTCAATGAAAGTTAAATGCTGGTATTCAGTGTCATAACTGCAAGTGGATTCTTGCCTGGTTACAGTGCCGTGCATTCAGCTGGCCTTAAGATGTTCTACGGGATCACCAGATCACGCTGTGATCAAAACCATACCATCAACTGTAACTAGTTTTGTTAGAAATATGTACATTTAAACTATCTCCTCGGGTCATATGTGTTTGCGCACCTCATTAGTGACTAATAATTTGTGTCATGTGCAGTGTGCTTGACCTGCTGGTGAGCAGGGGTTAAAAGCTCTCCCTCATAACTCTCTTATTGTCTGAAATTTGCTAAGCATGAGCTGGGCTCAAAGGGAGCAGCGTATGCAGTGTAGTCCTGGTCCAGCATGCTTCCATTACTGCTCCTCTTATTTGATTAAATGTACCCTAACGCAGTCCAAACCCACACTGTGTATAATCTCATCACACATGATAAGCGTGTAATAAAAAGCATATTTAACTTGAAAGGGTACCTTATGTGAATGCGTATAATTATGGATATCAAAATATCATCATTTGTTTAATTGTGAGGCCTTGCCAAGAGGTATGTAATTGCTTGAAAGAAATATGGCTGAAGTTGGGATCTGACCTGGGACTGGGTTTGGCATGTACAGAGAGGCGGGGCAAGGGTCAGGCCTGAGGCCAACTTCCTGTTTTGCATGTGTAGGTTATAGCCAATAGAGAGAGACTTACTTCACAAACCTTATCATTTATATGAATTGTT
>JAJHUR010138937.1:0-10291 GCA_027495735.1 Lutjanus campechanus
AATCTGTACAACAATGAGGATAACACATGCGGATAGATATCACATGTTAATGGCAGGTGTAAATGGGTGTAATTGTTAGTTGCTGCCCTAATAGGTATGGTTGTTAAAATGCAACATTTGACTTAGTAAAAAAGAAAGGCTGCTGGGTGAGAAAAGGTGACAACAAAACAATATCACATCATTTTAAAACATTTTAAAAACTGAGAAACATTACATTTTTTAAGATAAATTTTCTTTCTTTTATTGTAGCTTATTTATAATTCCAAAAAATCCAGCTGTTTTGGCTGAAGGCTTCGCCTCACAATGACTCAAACACTCGGTGGTAAAGCATCAGTCCCAGGTTGAGTTTAGGAAGCTGTACATATTGTGCACACCTCTCCTCCATCTCCCCTCCCCTCCCCTCCTCTCCTCCCCCGTTGCCGGGCTGCTCGCCAGCAGGGGGGCCTGTAATCCCAGCAGCACCATTGTGCGTACCGGCGGGTATTTCCCCCGCCTCCGCTGAGCAGCGGACTCAGCTGACTGGCAGCGCTGTGGGAGCAGGAGGAGTCCTCCTCCTCGAAGCCCGACTTCCTTACTTCCTGTCTGTCAGCCAGCCTCTTCTGGAAAACACACAATGATAAAGACAAAGCTGTTTGTCGCGCTGATCCGCTACCGAAGGGCTCCAAAGATTCATGTTACAAAGTGTCTGCGTATGTGCGCTGAAGTGTTTGATTCCTAACCTGCCATCAGCCTTGCAGATCATCACTTAGTCTCCAACAGCTTCCATTCAGACCAGTGCAGGGGTACACTTATTTAATCTGGACTGATCTGGCCCAACCAGTGAGTGCTTTGTGTGTATGTGTACCGGGGGCCTCCTCTCAGCCCCACAGCTGCACCCTTTACAGAAGAGGTTTCCAAAGTGAGGTTGGGGGACTCTCGTTGAGGGGCTTCCAACAGCTATTTCACTATATTTCATTTTTTTTAACTGCAGCATCAGCAACGTTTGTGTTGTTCTGACCAGCAGCCTGTGGGGGCACTGTCCTCTCTAGTGGAAGCAGCGTGCAGCTTAAGACATGACTTAGGTTTTTATCTTTGCATCTTGTGCCTATTGGTTATGATAACATACTCTCCAAAGTACTTGCTGAGATATTTGCATGTGGTGACATGACTGAATATAGAACAAGGCAAAGAAATCAAATCAAAAACCAAAACCAAATGCTCAAATAAATTCATCATAATGAACTTAAAATTTGTTTACAAGTTATAATAACTTAAAATGTTAAGTGAGTGTAGTTTTGAAATATTACTCAATTACAAGTAAAAATACTTAAGTAAAAGTACAAAGTATTCTTATTTTCGTCAATATGTTGTGGTTTCATTGCCTTTTGAGCCATATTGGCTACAAAAATGTAAATGAAAGTTCACATTGTACTTAGTACTCAATGATTTTAAAAGTGACAAATATAGTGTAATGCAAACTTAAGTATGAGTAAAATTACAGACTTGAAGCTAAACTATTTAATTACAGTCAAATGAGGAGTGAAATTAGTTACTTCCACACCTGTTAAACTCACAATTTTTGATTAATATGAACTTTACTGAACATGAAATAATTGCTTTTTATACTTTAAATTATTCAGTTCTGTTAACTTATTGCAATGAGAGGGGTAAATAAAAATTTGAAGCTGCATTTACTGAAATTATTTGGGTTGGCTTAATTAACTTTAATCCAAAAGTACAAGTAACTAACTCCAGATATTTAGGCTTCAGTAACCTAAAGTTTAAAAATATTAGAGACCACTGGACTGCCAACTCCTGGAGAAACTCCCAGGGGTCTGGTACCCCTGGGAGGGACTTGAAGTTATTGCAGGCAGTCCCGTAAATTATTGTTTGAAAAGAACAAACAAACAAACGAAAAGCATTTAACAAAAAACATTGTCAAAATGCTACCTATGCCCATGCGATCATGTGACATAACTAACCTACTATATTATTACTATTATTCCAAACCTATTGGCCAATCAGCTGTATTATTAGCACAAAACTCTGACAGACCCTCCACCACATAAGCCACCAGCAAAAGTGCCAAAGGTAACACTAATGCAGCTAACATTAGCCATGTCACAACTGTTGCTGACTCAGTAACTACACAGTGCAAACAAGAGAAAAAATATTCAGTGTAATATATGCAGCCTGAGAAACGTTGAAGACACCTGCACTGGATTATTTCTCCATCTGACTCCAGAGGCGGGGCTTCTGCTTATCACAGCAGGCTAAAATAACGCAGACTTTGCAACACGATCTGATGCTGAGCTAACCCCGGTGTTTCTCTTCTCCACTGACCACATAAAATGTGATGTACAGGATGCTGCTGACAAGTAGCAAGGTCCCATTTTCAGGGTTGATAAATTATGTGACACTGGATTGGTTGATTAAAGACTTGTGCCAAGACTTGTCGAAAATTACCTCCAAGATTCAAGATTCAAGATTTAATTTACTGTCGTTTTCTTGTGTACTTGCATACATAAACAAACAAAATGCTGTTCCTCCCAGCCCAGAGCAGGTAACTAAATCGTTCGTAACAGCAGCATTGGTCAAGATGGTGCATTCATTTCAACCTTTTGAACTATTTGTAATTAAGTGTAGTTGTAATTAACCGCAGGCTTCCTGTGGGTGCAACACCCAACTGGCCACATAACGGCCACATCGAGTGTTGTTGCGTCATTACAAGTGGTGCCTGTAGCACACACCAGACCTACAGACCGAAGCCGTCAAAGTCAGGCGGCTGAGAAGTGCCGATTCAGGGATGTAACACAAGTGTGTGTTTCTGTTTAGGAAAAGATGACGGTGGATGGTTCAAGAAACAGTATGATTTTAAACTGACGTTAGCATGGTCGTTTGGGAGACAGTGGGGAAAACAAACAAACAAACAAACATCCAGTGGGATGAGCACTAGATCAGAAAAATACCTGAACAGTGAAGAAGAGATCCATGCACCAAATAACTCCTGTTTAAAGTATTTATTTGCGAGATGTATTGATCTCCAGGCTCTTCTTCACACTACTTCTTCTGGAGTTAATGAAGTTATGAAATTCATGCAACAAGAGCTCTGGTCCCGACCATATAAAAAACATATCGTCAGGTACCTCCTCCAACAGAAAATGTGCTGTAGGAACGGATTCTCCTGTTGGCTGAAGATCAGTTCCTGTTCAAAGAATCCCACATACAGGAAGACAAATGTAGGAGACATCTTGGATCCCATGGCCACTCCTGAGACCTGAAGGAACAAGTCATTACCATGATGAAAAAAAAAATGAGGTGATGGCGGTGTTGTAGGGTTACAGTCCAGTTACTTTGGTCCAAAAATAAATTGTAGGCCAGAAAGCCCCCCATCAAAGGGAACAGTAGTATGCAAGGAATGAGTGTCCACAGTTACTAACAGATGTATTCTTGTAATGTCTTGATGAAATTCATTGAGTCTTTGTATACGAAAGTTGTGTTGTAGTCAGAGGTTGTAAAAAATTGTCCACAAAAGCTGAGATTTTTTCTGTTACTGATCCAATAGCTAACTAATGTCATAATGCATGCTCAGATTCCATAACGTCACCCTGTTATAGCACATTATTACATTTACTCTGGACTGTCTTGTTCTGCAGAACGTAGTGCTGGTAGGTTGACTCCACACCTCTTGATCATATGCATCCCTATCTAGTATTAATGACCACTGATTTATCTTCCCTCAAAATGTTAAGTTCATTACGCTGCTTCTTAGTTAAATCATCCCTGTGAGGAAGAGCCTGGAGCTCGAAACGGCATGCAAATAAATACTTTAAACGGGAGGCTGTTGGTTTGCAGATCTCTCCTTCTCTGTTCAGACACTGAGAAAAAAAAACTTTTTTTTGTCGATATGACAAAATAATCTGACCTGAGGTTCCACTCTCACTGCTAGATAAGTCAGTGATCTTCTACATACTTGTGTTGTTGCACTTGTGATGCGGAAAGCTTCTTGGTGTAGCAACAGTAAATGCAGTGAGTTGAACCGGGACTCTCCAAACAGTGGCACACTACTGTAGCTGCCTGTTAGAAGTGCCGTCCTGCTGCCTGTGGCCTTTGCAGCCTTGGTGGGGCGCATTTGTCCTCCCTGCACCGCTGCCCTGCCAGTTGGCAAGCCTAAGCCAGGAAACTGTCAGTGTCGATTGAGCTGAGTGGAGGAGGTCCTGCTAAAGGAGCCTTGCTAGTTCCAGGGCCCACCTCTGTTTCCAAAGCATGGGAATAAAGAGCTCTGCATTCCACAGGTCTGAGCTGCCAGCTTTCCCCCTGCCCACAGTTCACAGGGAGCCCTGAATGAGATTAACAAAAGCGTTCTGTTGGACCCCTCTTGGCCGGCTTCCACGTCAACAGCTCGCAGGGTCAGGGGTCACACTAACTACATTCATTCCCAGCAGACCCCTTGCTCCAAACACAGGCTGCCAGTCGCACAAACTCCCAGCTTTTCCTCTAATCCCCCGAGATATGTCTGATCTCTCCACATGTTTCTGCTCAATTAAAGCAATATCACACCTTGCAAATGGAACGGAGGGAAAGAGAGGGAAGCAGGACAGAGTGCAGCCGCAAAGACGAACAGAGGAGAGAAAGTGAGAAAAGCGAATGAATAGAGCATGGAGGGTGAAAGAGAGAGTGGATAATGGAATTATTAATCTACTCGTGTAAGGCACTAACACATGAGGCTGCGCACCTGATGAAACACCGGAGGCAAAAGCTCAATAGTTGATGGAGGACACATGACTGGCATGGTAGTAAAGGTGATACACACATACAGCACACTTCAGATACTCACACGCACACACACACACACACACACACACACACACACACACACACCCACACACACACACCTGCTCGTTCTTTGACTGAACCTTTCTTGAGTTGTGGAATCCATCTCAGTAACCCTCGCCTGCATTCATTCTGTTTTTATCACATTATAATTATGGTAATTCACTGTAGATAATAATAATAATAATGAATCAGAGAGTGACAGATTATTATAGATTACATAACTTAAAACTGCACTTGTCAATATTTTTACATAAATTCTGGTTCAAAGGACTGTGTGTTATGTGAAAAGAGTCACTTATAGCGATGAACCCACTGAGAATTATCAGCTAATATGCAGCACTACTGAGCTTTTTAGCCTCTTTCAGCTCAGTGTTTTGGATATCGGACCTGGGATATTACTGTTTTAATTCTGTCTCACTGCTCTCATGAGCTTCATTTAAAAAAAAACCCACAAACAAACAAAAAAACTATATTATAAACTCTTATGCTCTTCTGCGCCTTCCCAGCATCAAACAGAAGACAAGTAAACAACCAGCAGGTGAACATAGTGGAGCATGTAACAGCTCAAGTGCCTGATATTTTTCTCAGGAGTTGGTGGAGACCAAACCAGCGCCAAAAGGAGAGTGAATATTTGACTAACACTAATCAGGTGAACGCAGACATGACTCCTCTAATGCCCAAATCGATCAGACACCAATCATTATTGATCGCTGATATTCAATAAAAATATGCGATCAGGAGATCAGAATTAAAATTGCTGTTTGCAAAAACGGATGATGACATTTCTGCATCACCTTATATCATCTTAGCATGCATATACACATTAAATACTTCATAAATAAAAAATAAATTCATTCAGGCTGAGTTAACAAACCAGCTCAATCTTTTTATTTTATGTTATCAAGAAAACAAACCTAAAAAAAAGTTGAGACAACTCAAAATTTCAAGGCAATGACTCCTCAATTTTTAAAATACAATTTTTGGAGGTTTCTAAAACTCAAAGACACAAGTTTTGTCTAAAGAAGAAAAGTAAATTAACTCAACAGCAAAACTTTTTTAAAACCTAAGAGTGAGTTGGGCTCGAAATTCAATAATCTATTCAAGTAAGAGGCCTTGAAATTTTGAATATTCTCAACTTTTTCATTCATTCAGTGCAGAACATTTTAGCTTCCTTCTTAAAATAGACAAAATCAGTGAATGCAGGCAGAATCAACAGGCTCCTGTTTTTCCTCTCATCAGTAAAACAACAAATGCTTTATCAAAGATTTACTACAGATTTAAATCTTAAATTTGGCCTAATTTCTTCCAGTTTTTTATTTCTTAGGGGACCCAAATAAAATCTCCAACAGCCCACCGGAGAGTCACGAGCCACTATTTGGGAATGACTGTTACAGACAATCAGCAATCAGGACTGGCATCAAAATAACATTATCTGAGCATCTCTGGTTCCTCTGTGTCTGCTGGTTGTGGAATGTTAACTTTGTAAGGCCAGAACACTCTACATCATAGTCAGTTTGTGCGTGGAGCTCAAATAAATCAACAGATTAAGACAGCTTTAAGATATTACTGATTGATTTTCATAGCATAAGGAGAGAGATGGAACCCAAAGCCCCTCTGGAATGATAAAAAAAAAAGAAATCACTGTAAAATATGTAACATGTAATTGATTTGTAGTTAAAGACCTAAAACTTAAATAATACTGGTATAGTCCTTTGACATTTTGATAGTTAATTGAAGCTTAATGGTAGCCAAGAGGAACTCTGTCTCTCAAATACATCAAGCTGAAGTGACGTCTGAATATTTAAAACTTCATATAACTGCAGTTTTAGTGTTAGTTACATAATGACAATATGTTTAGATTTGGGAATGTGACAGAAATATTGGTACCACTTTCTAATAATTCACACTAAATTGGTAAATTGGTAATGAGTTGTAATTAATGGCTGTATTAATGCAGAAGTATGTAACTAGTTTACCCTAAAATAACAGCTTCAAAATCATTCTGATGCCTCACAGACTTGCAATAGAGTAAATGGTGCCCCTGTTATTCCCACTCTGCACCCACACACCTGTTCTCACACTGTGTAATTCACAACAAGTGTGTAACACTTTAATGCACTATGTTGCACGCCACCAATGACATTTATCAAGAAACCGGATTGTATTTTATGTATAAATTGTTTTCTGTTTTTCCCTCTGATGTCCTCCGGATGGTCTGCCGCAGCTCCCTGTGATTTACAGGGTTTCCTGATGAATAGTGAAGTAAACTGATGCTTGTTGCAGCTTTTAGCTGATTAGCTATCAGCTCAGTTAGCTGTACTGCCCAGATTTGGTGTTCGGGGGGAGTGTTGGTGTTTACAACGCTAGCACATGGAGCTTTGGACCGCAGGGAGGAAGAGGTTGTTAGGCCTTGGGGGTAGGGGGCTTTGCAGAGGGACTGGCAGTGTTGGTGCCAGAACTGGAGTCTTTACAGACATCATTGCAGAGGTGAAGAGACCAAAGAGGACATTGAGAAGCAAGAGGCCACCGGACAAGAGATCAAGTGGGTGAGGCTTTTAGTCATTGGTGAGAGCTTCATGAGATAAAAGGCTGACAGGCCTTCTAGCTGTTGGACAGTCGGTAATGTCAGCTGCTCGCTAGTCTTGTATAACCAGACCTCCACCTTCTCCACAGTGCTCAGCGCTGAAAAAAAGTCTGGCTCCACATGTACACATTCTGCTGTAAGGGAAAAAATGTCCCACTTTGTTTGCATTTCTTTAAATCAGTCACAAACGTCTTACGGTGGCGCCGTGCCCAGGATGCAGTGACAGTGCTACTGCAAAATATTGTCGAGGGGGAACTTGTTTCGGTGGAACATTTGCATGTCAGGAGGTGATCCCTGAAATTAAAATGACTACATCACTGCAACAGAAAAGCTAACAGCTGTTAGCTTGTTTGCGTTCGTACCATTAGCATACCAGGCGCTAATTTGCTATTTTCAACATGTAGGTTGCAACTCGATAGTTGTTCTTGTTTCCTGGGGACTTTGAAAATATAGATAGCGTACACTGCGATGCCACTGGAAGCAAGTGTTGTTGCACTTGCTCTTTGTTTGGCTATGTTAGCAAAGCTGTCAGCTTGCTAGTTTTGATCGTAAGTATTTTGGTGCACTATATGAATTCTTTTCAGCCAATGGACAATACTGATTTGATCAATAATTTAACACTTTTTTTTTTCATTTTAAAAAGAAGTTCATATAAACTGTAGTTTATTCACACCTGAAAGCAAGAAAGGCTAAGATGAAGTGAGCAAAGTGTGCAAAGACGCATGATTTAATATTCCATAGTACTGACCAAACCAAATCACAGTTCTGACCCTTTAAATGTTCAGTTAGTATTACTGATAAAGTTAATCAAAAATCTCCACAAATGTTCCTCAGCTTTTATAGAGCATTTTACTGAGGAATCCACATTAAATGCTTTGACATAATCTGTCAAATCAGATATTATTACAGCCGATCAATATAAATATTTGTTATAATCTGCTCCGCTAATTTATCAGAATAATACATTATAATATAAATTTTGACAGGTAGATATTCGTTGAGCATCACTTTGAGTAGTGTAATCATAACAAATACACATGTACAACTGTCCATACTTACAGCAAGGGTGTGTAAGTGAACAGCACTAAAAAACTGGGGATGCCAAATCTTACATAATGTTGCTGTAATACTTAATAAAGCATTTATTAAATAGAACTGATAAACCAGTATAAGAACAACATTTGTGTTGTGTTGTGGTTGTTTCAGGTTGTTTATCCTCCTTCACACTTGATTAACAGCTCTGCTGTTCATGAGGAGGACCACTACTGTGGAACATTTGACCTCTGATCTATAAGAAGAGCTGCAGAACATCTGGACCCAAAACCTATTAACATTTACAACTGCATACATAATGGATTATTGTAAGAGCTCTTTATTGATGAATTATGCTGACATGAATTTACACAGAGAGAATTTGCACAGAAATGATGACAGCCCTTCATATTGCTGTTTTTTTTCTAACATATGAGCTCTGTTCACTGGAATACTAAGTTGACCTTTGAACCTCTTGCCTTTTGTTCTTCATGTTTTGGTCGGTAATTGAATTTTTTCCTACTCACGCCATGTCACCCTTGTCAGCTCAACACCTTGAGGCCTAACTGACATGACTCCGACTCCTGTCCGGAGACTGTGCCCTCAGTAAAGGTGGAGTCTCTGCCCACAACATGAAACAGTCACTCTGTATTTCTGCTTTGTCCTGCATCTGAAACCAGTTAGCCCAAACAGCAGCGGTAAACCAAACTGGACAGGGGGAGACTCCAAAGGGGGGAGAGAGAGACTGTGAGAGGAGAGATATATAGAAACAGGGATGAGGGTGAGGCTGGTGGGGGTTGTTCACAGAGAGGATCATACATTACTTTTTTCTCCCCCAGTATTTCTTGTCCTTGATCTGCCTGCTTTTCTTTAAGCTGGATCCAGAGCCCTGCCCCCCTGCCGAGTCTTTAGCCCAGAGGAGGGGAGGCCTCAGCCAGCTGCAGGCTTCACTGGAGCCCTGCGCGCAGAGGTGGAGGGGTGGAGGGGGAGGTAAGGGAGAGGGAGGCGAAGGAGGGGAGGGGAAGGGAGGCGAGGAGAGGGGTGTGTTCTGGTGGATGGAAGCAGAGACACGTAGAAAGAGTGAGGGAGAGGGAGAAGCTGAGAGAGGCAGCCGATGACAGCGTGAGTGCAGCAGAGGATATTGCGCTCAAAGACACAACACGGGGACCCTGAGAGATTGAGTTTCAAAGCGGGAAAAAGAGTGGAGGATTTCCCCGGCTGATCCACTTCCGCAGCTCAGACTGTCCGAAAACGGTCAGCAGTGGTCAAGTCAGGATGTGACTCGTCAAATTTACACGGCAGCACACTATCAGAGCCCAGTATGCTGTGTTATGGTACCACTTGGTATTAAAACGTGCTTTACAAATCATTTGTAACAAATAAATAATGTATTAATAATTTAGCAAACAGTTATAATACAGTAGTAAGATGACTTTTGGGTTTCCAGGTTGCGAAAAATGAAGCTGAAGGTTAATAAACACCTGTGAAAAGGGGATTTTTTTTCACAACCTGGCATCCAAAGATGTTTTTAAGGGCATAGTTCAGATTTTTTTAAGTGGTTGTATGAGGTACTTATCCATAGTCAGTGTATTAGCCAGAGTAGATATCGGCTGGCATGCCCCCAGTTTGGAGAAGTAGCAGGAGTACTGGCAAGGAAGCCAAACATTGTACTGCTGTGGACAGGGTCAGAAGCGAAAGACATTTTAGCCCCTTATAATAAAGTCTGTCTACAAAAGTCAATGCAAGTTTATCAAATCATCAAATCAAATCAAATTTTATTTATATAGCGCCAATTCACAACAAAGTTGTCTCAAGACACTTTACATATAGAGTAGGTCTAGACCACACTCTATAATCATA
>JAJHUR010138939.1:0-14847 GCA_027495735.1 Lutjanus campechanus
AGTGTTAGACAGATCTTTTAGCAGAATATAGCAAAAACAAAATATAATATTCACAAGTATGTTTTCGTGTAGGCTTAGGCAGTATAAAGGTGTATGCCAGGGTACTAAGAAATCCAGACGGGATGATTTTTAATATCATGATAAATACAGAGGCTCCTCTTGATGTGATGTACTGTAGTGTGCACATGCACCACCAGAGGTCAGTCTCTCTACTGTTGGACGAGGCAGCTCAGCTGAGCAGTGAAACAGCTGCTCAGAGGATTGATCTGGGGGTTAAAGTTACAGGTAGGGTTGGGTACCGAAATCCGGTGCCAACATGGCACTAGTTCCCATACAACTAATACTTACTGGACCGAATCACAGTACAGTTTACGGTGCCTCTTGACTGAGCTGTCTATCGAAATGGTTGCTCTTTGGTGCGAACGTTACGGACACATCGCCAAATGTGCCCATCACAGCACCTCTCATCTACATGGCTCTGGCAGCAGGTAGCCTTCTGCTAAGTAGTGGCGACAGTAAACAGTTAAAATGCCGAGCTAACCGGTCTAAAGTGTATCTGTATTTCACTCGCAACAATTCCAACACCGGTCAGGTTGTCCAACAAACAATTGTCTGTAAACAGGAGAAGCACCTGGCAACACACGGGATGCAATTTTTTTTTTTCTGGCAACATAGAATCATGCACGGGACACACAAGTAGAGAGACGGTCCGGAGATGGGGAGCAAACACTAGATGAGATGTGTCATAACGACTTGTCATTAATATCTATTATAGGAAGGCCACTGGTGATGATGATAGCAGCCTTCATCAGGCCAGAAAATATGATAATCTGTCTTCTTGTACTTTTACCTGCCTCGCTTAAGAGTACCTGTCAGACCAGCCATCCGAGCCCTGCAGCACTTTCTTGTTATGAACCGGTAAGGAAACTGAGCATTTTGTTAATTTATTTCAACACAGTATAACCTCACAAGTATTGTTGTTTTTTCAAAACTTTGCAAAAACAAACTGTACCTGCTACAAATTCAGCCCTAGACCCCTTCATGTCTCCTGCCCCCGCCTGAAGCAGCCCTGTCTGCATCGTCCCTGGAGTTGGGGTCCTAGTCAGAGCCGTTGTAAATCAGCTCGGTGCTGTATTCCCTGGCCTGTTGTCAAAGTGGCCTCTTTCAGTCTCTGAGGCTGTATCCCCGTCTAATAAGATCGCTATTGAGCTAATGGCAGCTTCAGCAGAGTTAGCAGCAGCGAAATGGAGGAGAAGAGAAGAGAACAGATCTGTGCTGCAACAATGTCAGGCCTAAAGGCATTTGAGGTGAGGCTTTTTTCTGTTATTAATGAATAAATGAAAACATGGTTGACTCAGGCTCTTCTTGTCAACGGTTTAGTCGACTATTAGGGGACAGCCTGAGTTGGCAGCACTGTCCAGATCCTAAATGCATTACAGTTGTAATGACTAGCATATACTGTACTGTAGGCCTATATACCAGTGTATGAGTTACCAGTTCTACATTTTCAAACTTCCAGTGCAGAGATATCCTGAACATGATGTGCAATTCAAGTATTTTAGACTGTGCAGCAGATGGGTATCAATATAACCCCCCAAGCAATTATCATACTTTCTTATATCTAGCTGGAACAAGACTGTGTGAGACAGACTATGTGAATTTGTGAAATGACTTGGAAACCATAACATACATTACTGTGGTGTTATTCTCAAGGCAATACGACTTGTCAACAGTCTGCAGGCCACATGAGTGCAACTACCCACTATGCTTCCGCTAGACACCATGACCCAATTTTCCCCCAGGATCAACTAAGTATTTCTGATTCTGAGATTTATTATTTATTTTATTTCACTTTTTACCATGCTGGTAGCGTGGCTTTAGGGATGACAAGATAACTCTGTCAGCCGGTCCACTTTCGCCCAGACTCCAAGATCTCAACAACTGGATGGATTCCCAGGAAACTGTGTACAGACATTCCATGTGTCAGAGGACGAAGCCCACTGACTTCAGTGATCCCCTGACTTTTGTATAAGCACCACCAAAATGTGGTAGTTTTGAGTGAAATGTCTCAACAGTCGGATGAGTTGCTATGAAATTTGGCTTACATATTCATGTCCTCCACAGGATAAATTATAATAACTTTGCTGATTCACTTAACTTTGAATGCAACACCATCATCAGTCTGTATAAATGCTGAAGGCCTGGATGTCTTAGAAAATGCTTAAATTCCTATTTTTTCCCCCTTGTTTTCAGTGTTTTACCATAAATTTTATGATTATCTGTTTTTATGTTAAGCACTTTGTTTTATATTTTATGTATAAATTGTGCTTTATAAATTATTATTATTATTATCTAAAACCATTCATTTACTAATACATTATTTCCACTGAAACAAAAATGTTATCTGATTGCACTGTGCTCTTTAATTACAAAAAACACAGGCGAGCGCACCCCAACTCACCACTACAATTCCTGGATCAGTCTGAATGTGACATCACATCAGCTTCACCACTTTCTTCATGATATTAATCTATGGAAACATATTTAATTATATAGAGAAATGGGGGCCTGGCTGCATGCAGACTGAAGACAGAGGGCACAACCCTGTCGAGAATGAGTCTCATTCACTAACATAAGCTCGGTGGTCAGAACAGAATTGGCCGGTGCTCATGTTCCATGAATCAGATGGCTATTTTGCACACAAACTGATGTTGTACATACAGTAAGAACATTATTATGCACATAATAGTGAATGAGGCCCGATGTGAACATGTTGGTGTCTCATCAGCATTTAGCTCAAAGCACTGCTTTAAGTTCAGCCTCACAGAGTCATTAACATGGCTGTAGATAGTTTAGTTTTTCTATTATTTTCATGTGAACTTTTTTATACTGCTTGCATGTATGTAACAATGCGTGCAATATTTACTAGTGCTGTCAATCAATTAAAATATTTAATCGCGATTAATCGCAAATGAATCGCACATTTTTTATTGGTTCAAAATGTACCTTAAAGGGATATTTATCAAGCATTTAAAATGTAATTCAAATATAACTTTATTAAATAAAATAAATTAACCAAAAACGATGACAAATATTCTCCAAAAACCCTCAAAGGCATAAGATGATAAACCCAAGTCCATCAGGCACAGATGAGCATACTGACCTGCTCAATTTAACATTAAGGCCAAAACGCACTAAAAGATTCAACAGAAAACTCAATTGAAGCTTCTATGTTGCACTGCAGGCTTCAGATTTAAAACCACCACAGAACCAGCAACAGTTTAGGAAAAGGTTACTATTTATATGCATTATTTAGTATTATTATTGTTTATAACAGTTTATTTCTTTAATAAAATATTGTCCTCTGAGGAGAAAAATCCTCACCTTTATTCAGCTCAGTCTATATAATGATGGAACGGTGCGAGATATTCATGTTTTTGTATTAACGCAGCAGGATCATTTACATCAGTGTCACTCTGACGGTTTACATCAGTGAGGATGTTTTAGACCACAGCAGACAGCAAACTGCACACTGACACACACCGGGGAGGATACGACTTGCAATAATGCAGCGCCATGACAAATGTTTTGTGAGGAGGAGATGAGCGTCTGTCAGTTTGGCCTTTACAGAGACTGATATTTTAATCTGTAGTTAAAACCACAGAACTGTACAGTAACATCAGGATTCATCATCAATAAAGTTTTTATATCGGTCGGCACTTCACACACTCACTCCCCCTCCCTCCCTCCTGTCTGCAGCTCATCACTCCTCCCTCACAGTTATGATTGATCGGCATGAAGTTATTAAGTATTTAAAAGTACACAAATCGGAGTTGGAGTAAAAAATCACGCACCACATAAATACATTAATATTATGATTCATGGTGAGTTTTTATATCAAGTCGACACATCTGTCCATATTCTCACACTTCCTCCCTCTCTCTCTGCTGTGGGTCAGCCTTATTTTACTTCTACCTGGTTTCAAGTGGAGCTGCAGCTCGATCAGCACCCTCTCCTCTCCCTCCTCCTGTACTTCTATTTCTTTGCGTTGAGCCGGTTGCCTAAACAGGAAAGCCTTTATATTGTCGGGTGACAGGGAAGCTTGCTTCTGATTCAAACTATGGGTCAGGCTAATATAACAGAACGTGCGTTAATAAAAACTCCCTTCCCTCCTAGGCAAGGCAAGGCAAGTTTATTTATATAGCACCATTCCTAAAATGCAAGCATTTAAGCTTGTTCAAATGATGCTGAAAACTGGACATTGAACACTTTAATTTCATTCTGTGTCTGTTTCTGTTGTCCTCTGTGCCTTCATTTAATTTTGTTTCTAAAACGGTTACAAACATTTGGTTTCTTCTTACTTATAATCCCTGTTAGGCTGCCCTTGGCCTCAGAGGATTGATCTGTAATGATGTCATATTCAAACTATGATCACACACCCAATGAGACTAATGGGAATCATTAGGTCACTAATTACTCTGAATGGTCATCTAATAACCAAAGAATGAAGAGAAATTTTAAAAGGCCACGTTTGCCATATGGTGCAAACTCTGTTCCCTCAGTGCTGTTCCAGTATTCAAAGCTGACAGAGCCCACACAGGAGCCTTTTGTGCAAACTCAACAGCACTTTGACGAGCACCAGGAGGCTATTCCCCAATCACAAGATCTAAAACTTGGTGGCAAGTTTTGGAGCAAAGAGAAGTAGGGTAAAGCAGAGTTCAGTGCAGTGATGTATCCCACAACACTGGAGGCTATTAATATTTCTTTGTATGCAGACAGGGAACTTTTAAATACACATATGCCATCAGTTCTACAACATCTATTTTGAGAACTGTGGGCCTTAAAACATTCCAATAAACGAGAAAATATTAATAACGCAGATGCACAGAACATTTTAACTTAAATCACAGCAAACCCAATGCTTTTATTAAAGCTTTGGCTGTCAGGGTTTATTTCTTTTTCTTTTTGTCCATGGTCCACATATTATAATTTATTTATGGTAAATCTAAGGCATATTTTTATTTTGTTTGATAATAAACTTGCATTGTGCACACATTTACTCAGTGTGCTTGGGCAAATGTTTCAGCTAAAGAATGAAATAAGCAATATGAATATACAAACTCTATACTTTTGCTTTTATCTATCTTTTTATCCTTATATATCTCCTCTCTAAATATATTATTGTCAGTTTTTATGTTATTGTAAATTTTCTATTCTCTTTTATGCTTCTTAACTTGCAGTACTTCCTTCTTTATTCCTACTTTCAACTACTATGCTTATTGCAATAGCAATTGCAATAACAGTACTATGTTGATGCAACATTAATACATGCATATCGTGACAACAAGAACAGAAAATGGGCCATTTGGGAATCCTGCCTGATTGACCCTTCACTAAGCCCTGCGCCCTCCTAAGTTCCTGTTGCTACACCTGTCAGGCTTTCCATTCTCGCACTGCACATGTGCAGCTCACAGTGATAATGGTGACAGATTTAACTGCAACACTTAGTCTTCGATTCCACAAAGAAGGAAAGAAGAGCAGCTTCTCATTTCTAGTTGACGCCTCTGGATTCTGTCTGCTAAAATGATGTAGCCAGCTAATGAAAACCCATCCCAATGCTTAAACTCCTGGAGTCAGCTGAGAAGCCCGTCTCCAGCTGACGTTTCCATCTGACACATTTTAAAATGAGAACCCTGTAAAGTATAAAATTACTTAACGGCTGCATGTGTGATACAACGTTAATGTTAAAACACTGAGGCTAAAGGTACAAACATTGGTGGGGGACATGTAGCATTATAGGTATACAACAGATGACAGAAATACCCTCATTAAAGTGCAAGAATTAGATATAGCTGACCTTGAGATGGTTGCCACGATTGCCCCAGGGAGTGAACCAGAATAAGAGCTAAGCTAATGCAGTTATGACCTATGAGAGTGAGCCAGAGAGAGATGCTTCGTCGTCAGAAAACTTTGATTCTGCACCAGCCCACATCCTCCTCCTCACACTCCCCATTTAACTAGTCTTGATGTAACCCCTGAGAATAAGCCATGGGTTTGAAAAATGCAGTGATATCTTAACACAAGTTTATCTGGAGGTAACGTTACTGCAGCTAGTAAGCCAGTTAGCTGGACATGCTAAAGTTTGCAGCTTACATTAGAGCAGATAAATACAAAGTTTCATCCATTCCTCACACGTTTGCTCTTGTGTTTTACATTTTTGATAAAGATGCCACCTCTTCCAAACTCATGAAACACTGAGTATCACTCGTCTCAGAGCCCCATGCACACCACGTCAACATGTAGTGAAATGCAAAGCTTGACAGGCCTGCAGGGGCCTGGTTACAGTTGCTAATATATGACTGGACAGTTGCTGTTTGGGCGAGGGGCTTACAAAGGGTCAGTTCAATAAATGCCTCATCTACAACTGACAACCAGACACAAATGTTTTCAATAACATAATGAATACTTTTTATGAGCAAATGATAATATTCCCTCCTGCATGAAAATGCTCTGAAATAACACAATATGCGTGTGAAAAATCCTGCCTTGACCTTGCTGGAATGAGGTTGGACTCATAAATTCAATGTTGCAAAAAATCTCAGCACAATAAGTCAAAAAAACCAACACAGAATACACTTAAACTGGAAAGTGAAGTGATTGAAAATACACAAAATCAGTTTTTAGAATCCCTTGTGTAAAGCAAGGTCACAGGAAATGGCGCATGACTGCCAAGCATGGAAGGTGGACATGGTTCACAGCTTACACAATTATACACACTTTGAACACAATCAGCTCTGTGCTCACTGGCATTCTCCGTAATTTCAGAGACAGGTGTTCTTTCTTCTTCGAATTCCCTCACTGCAGCAGAAAATGAAAAAAAAACAAAAACAAAAAGAAAAACATCTTCAGCAGATGTCACGCTCAAGTTAGCGCACACATAGTCTTTTCTTTTACATGCACCCAGTGCAGTCAGCATCACACCAGAGGAAACTGTCTGTTTTCACTTTTCCGAAGGTTATTCTCTTGATAAAATTGTCCCTGCAAAAAATTCAGCTGCGTGTGATAATATTAGCAGCTCTGTGAACTAGTTTTTGTGTCCTGCTCTGCAACTGGTATAATTCTTTCAAATGATAACTAATGATTAAAAATGCTGCTACGTAAAATGCTGTTCCTCCTGTGAGTGTCCTGTCAGTAATAACAGTACTTCTAGCATCATAATGTGCAGCAGCATGTAGACAAACACATGTTTCGTCTCGGATGTAATGGCTCTCATTCTGGTTCTGTTTGGCTTCAGGCCTGTGGCAAGTGGCTGCAGATAAAGTGACACATTCACAAAAACAACAACACCAAAACGCCAGAGGAAATGTGCATGACAAGCATAAATACAGAAATTAATAAATTCTATAACTGTCATTACTGCTCTCATCCACTGGGTGGTGGTCTTGTATAAAGTTTGGGCACCAATAGTGAATGAGTTCTGTCAATAAACGTACCCTCTATATTTTATTTTTGCTTAAAAGAAGGTATGATAATAGATAATTATCAATTACAGTTCTGTTCACATTTAGTGCATATTGGAGAGGAGAACTCACACAGTGAGATGGGACAGAAGATGTTGGTTGATTTTGATTTGTGCTGTTTTGTTTGTTTTATTCTGCTTACTTGCTCTTGCTGTTATGGATGATTATATGATTGTTGCTTTGCTTGAGTTGTGTATGTGGTGAATTAAGGGGCAAAAAAGCTGGAAGAGTCAAGCACATGAGAATGTGTGTCAATGAAATATAAAAAAGAGGAGTTGGACTTCATAAGTGTTAACTTCCCTCATAATTGTTTTTGGACATGAATTCTTTATTTCTGCTTTTTGTTCATTTGTTTCTCTTGTTTGTTGTGTTCTCGTGTTTTAAGAGCTTAGAAATAAAATCAAATTTAAATTTCCTTATATCAAAAGACAAGGTGTTTTGTAAATGTCATATGAACAAATACACACATACAATATTTGGCTCAGGGAGTTGCTATATGATAATGAATTGTAAAGATAAAGTTCAAGGTCAGGGATACTTTATTTATTCCCACAGGTTAGAAAATATTAACACAAGGAGATTTTTTATAATCATCAGTAATGATTACATGGATGGGGGCAAATAATACTATATAATAAAACAGGTAAAACAGTCAGTAAGTTCAGAAAATGACATAATGTAGCCTTTAACATCAGGAAAAGACAAAACTTAGGACGTATCTCGATACAACGAACATCTCAGATGATATCTAGTCTCATATCTCCATTTCAACATAATATCTAGAGCTGCAATGATTAACCAGTTATGAACTGACTCGCTTGAGTAATTTTTTTTCTTTTTCTTTTTCTTTTTTTTAAAGAAAAGTCAAATTCTCTGATTCCGGCTTCTTAAAAGTGAATATTTTTTAGTTTATTTCCATCTTAATGACAGTAAACTGAATATCTTTGGATGTGTGCAAAACAAGACATTTGAGGACATAATCCTGGGCTCTGAGAAAACATTTTCTTACCGTTTATAGACCAAACAACTAATTGATTCATCAAGAAAACAATTAACTGATTAATCGTCAATGATTAATTAGATTAATCATTAGTTGCAGCCCTAATTATATCAATATATTACCCAGCGAGGACTTAAATATTAAAAAATAAATAAAAAACACAGTGAGAGCAGTGGGGAATTATTCACATCAGTTGTGAATTAGGCTGCTGTACACAGATAATATGGTAACCATAACAATTTATCCTAATCAAATAACATTGCGCCAGTCATCAGTCAGTGAGTTCCCTGAACAAAAGATGCCAGCTAATTAAAGATTTACTGCCATTTTCTTTGTGGAAACACTGTGACAGCTCCTATCAAATATAAATTTGACAGTCCTTCTGGGGACAAATTGATCCGACTAAGCAGACAAAGTGTCAATTAGAAAACGTTCTGCTACCTTTAATAAAAACAACAGGCTGTGAATGTTAAACTGAAACATCAATATTGTTTCGATCTTATCCATACAGTCCGTCCACACTTTACACTTCAGTGATATCACTGAAGTGTAAAAGCTTCCTGCGAATGTCTTCAGATGCCGTTAATTAAACATTAGCCTCATTACTCCATGCATATCTGGCTGCCAATCATCCATTGTCTTTTTTTATCCAGCTGCATCGTTGCCATTCTTCACACATTCTTAGTCACCATCTGTCAAAACCTGAATAATTGAGCACCATATCTACGGCTGTTTAACATTTGCTTTACCCGAATACTGACAAAGTCCTTTGAGGGCCGTCCTTGTGATTTTTATCTGGGCTTTGACACTGATAATCGAGCAACACAGAGGAAGCTGAATTGGACTTGTAAGCAAGTTGAATGTGTGTTTTTCTCACCTTGAGGCTGGTGTATATGAACCCTGTGATAAACATTTTACACAGATTACTTCATCTCTTTTTTTTTTTTTTTTTACCTTTCTCTGTGGTTCATACCTCCACTTTTCACCTGCTTTGCAGCTCTGCACTCAAGTGTTGATGCTTTTAAGTGACTTCCCGAGACATTTTTTTTCCTGGATATGCATTAATTAGTCAACCTGCATGTCTCTGTTGTAAAAATGTTACTTAATGACACATAAACCTACGTCAACGCCTTCTGCTGTTAGATTTAACCAGGAATCACAAAGTGTTCTGTACAATACCTGTGCCAATTAAAACATTTCCTGTATAGAAAATAAACCAACCACAGATGTACAAAGACATCTTCCGTTGTGAGCTGAGTGTGGAACAGAGCTACATGATTAATTAAAATACCATCAATATGTCAAAGTGCAATATCCAAATCGCAAAAGCTGCATTTTTTTTTTAATGAGGCTTTGGTAAAATGTGTGACAAAACAGCATTATACTTTAGCACAGTAGTGCTACTGAGATGCTCTGGCCTACAAATCTTGTTCTCCAGATGTTAGGAAACATGTTCCTTTGGTACAGACCCAACAAATCTCACAACATCATTTTAATGATTTCTGTCAGTAAAAAAATGAAAATTGTGATGCAAAAATGATGATTCCTTTTCATTGTGAATCATACTGCGACTGGAATCCCTTTCAGAATAATCAAAATATGATATTTTTTATCATATTGTGCAGCAATAGTGTGTAATGGTTATAGCCTGAGCTGCCTGATTAGTACACAGAGATGGTCAATCAGTGTGCAGTTTGCTTTTCGTATGCCCCGTTTGTTTTCGACCTTTGTCTTGTAATTTGGTGGTTCATTCCTCACGTCCTCCTGTCCACAAGACACTGAGCCCCAAACTGCTCCCGATGTTCAGGACCTTGAACTGTTGCTTGCTGCTGCTGGGGTGTGAATGTGAGAGTGTGAGAACGAGTAAATAAGAGGCAAGTTGTAAATCACTTTAGATAAAAGTAAATCACCCATTCTTGAGAATTGTGGCAAATCATGCACCTTGGAAGATGAAGTTGTGGCAGAAACCCAAACTCTGCTTATATGTATGTATGCAGTGCGGAGTTTGGAACTAGCTAAGAGGTATTTGTTGTTGCAGAATTTTAGGCAGACTCATGGGCATTTTAAAGCAGTGTTTTGGTGAGTTTTTGCTGCTTTCATTTCCTGCTCAGTCTGTTTTGGGTTTTTTAAAATATTTGTTACCTGAAGCAAAAAAATAAAGAAACATAGATAATGTTATGGTTGTTGAGTTTTGACCATGCTTAACTTATTCCTGAACAAAAACACCTCAACCTGGATTTGTCTCATTTGTGTTTAAATGGGGGGTCAAATAAAAACGAGTTTTGCTTTATTTTCATAACATTCATTACATTAGTCTGAGTTGGACAAACGTAAATAAAATTGACTTATTTGATGTAATTATTCTCTTTAGCTTTACTGATCGAAATTAGCTGGACTAACTCAAATTGTGTTGCATGAGTGTGCTGAGTCTGAGTAGGGTCTACGTGTATTTTTATTGGATGGAAACCCTGGAAACAATTTAATTGAATTAATCTAATGAGTTGTTTCTTACGTGATGCAGTCACTTAATCCATTGTTGATATAAAAAATATTGATTAAAGCATCTTCAGTGATTTTTATTTCCTATCCAAACTTTATTTCAGTATTTTCTAAATAAGACTGAGTTAGATTGGGTTCAGGTACAGTGCATGTTTGCTCACTTTTTATGAAATAAACCCACATGTGCACCCTAAAGCCTCAGCCAGCGCAAACAACAACCAGCAGCTTTAAGACACCCAAAATACCTTGAGAAGATCTGACAGGTTAAGACAACACAAACAGGCCCCGTTGAGTGCCTTAAAAAACAAACAGCAGGATCCTAGAATCAATTTTTGACGCACTGGAGGCCGGTGAAGAGAGCCCGGCACAGAAGGATTGTCTGTGCTTTTGGTGCCAGTAAGAACTTCAACAGCAGCATTTTGGGCAAGTAGGTACAGATGGGACAGCAAAGAGCAGATAAGAGCCAATGAAGGGAGATACAGCATCAAAGGCTGCAGGGAATCATGACATAAACAACGTTTTCTATGGGTTAAGGATTTTAGAGGTTGTTCTTAACTGAAGGAAATAAGGACTAACTAACAACTCTAACGTAGGGGTCAACTGACATAGGTTGTTTAACGGCCAGTGCCGATATTTAGAGAGGAGGGCAGCCGTGGGTCGATATATAATGCCGATATCAAAGCAAAGAACAGTCAGGTATAATGCCATTATTTCATGCACATTACAATCTAATATACACTGTTATCTTAGACAGTAACAGACTTTTTTTTTAAATAATTAATGAAACTGAACAATTAAAAAGTTGTTATTAAATAAAAAATAAGGACTGATGCTAATTGTCATGTTTAATCTGCAACTTCTATGAAATCTCTAATGAAAAATGTCCATCCCAGACCAAGGTGATTATGACTTAAACTCACGATTATTTTCATTGTCGATTAATCTGTCGATTATTTTCTCTATTAATAGATTAGTTGTTGGGTCTGTAAAATGCCAGAAAATGGTGAAAAATGTTGATCAGTGTTTCCGAAAGCCCGAGCGAACGTCCCATCCCAAAAATATTCAGTTTATTGTCATAAAGGAGTAACAAAAAAACATTGTTAAAAATTGCTCAAACCAACAAACTGATTATCAAACCAGTTGGTGATTAATTTAATAATCAGTTCATAAATGATTCATTGTTGAGGCTCTAAAGGTGATTTGTTTTGACAGTCTAAAACCCAAAGATATTCCATTAAAATAAAATGTGATAGTAAATGATAAAGCAGAAAATCTCCATATTTGCGAGGCTAAAAATTTTGCACCATTTTGCATGAAAAATAACTAACAGTTAATCGATTATCAAAGTGAGACGGGTGAGTTGCCAGTGAGCCATGTTTATTGTTGACCCCGGTAAAGATTTATAACAATACTACTTTAAAGCTGTTAAAGATGTTTAACATTAGCCAGTACCTGTTTTAGATTAGATTTGCTGTCATTTAGGATGACAGGAGAAATTTGTTAACATTTAGACAACAGTGACTGAGGGAATTTAGGCACAACATTTCCAGCACGACACATGAGAGTTCTAGCACAGGGCTCCAAACTAACTTTTTCCACAACCTTCCCAAAACTCACGTGGAGCGCTATCATTGTTCTCAAGCAGCCAAGGCTGCCTGCAGATGTTTCTGTTCATCCATTGAAGGTACAGTACATGTTTGTTTGCATGAGAGTTATAGCACAGGGCTCCAAACTAAACTTCTTCACCACCTTCCCAAAACTTATGTGTCTGCAGACATTTATTGTTTACTGGCCTTGTCAGCAAAGGCATCGACTGATGCCAGTAATCTCAAAATGCAAGATTCATCAGCCCAACTGATTAATCGGTCCATCATCGCTCTAACTACTGAGTTAATTTGCTTATCAAAGCTAAGACTGAGTCAAAAATTAGCCCAGATTTTTGGGAAAATGTCTTGACAAGGTTTTTAGTGGTGGTAATGATGGAGTCTGGGAGGCCAAATATGACAAACTCAAGACGTGCTCTCATTAAGCTCGAGAAACAGCCTTTGATGTTTCCAGACTTCAGTTCCTTCAGTCAATATTAGAGGCAAATAAACCTCCTCCAGCCCCTTAAGTGTATTTTTGTCTATACTTTTCAGAGGTGCATCTTGCTTATTAATTTGTGTTTCATTTCTTACACCAACACACAAAAAAATCAGATTTAGGGCCGTGACCAGAGAACCTCCTCTTGTTTTCAAAGACCCCACATTTAACTTCTTGTTTTCTAAACCTCTCTGTTTAACTCATGGGCTACCTCCTGCCCATCATCGTGATTGAACATGACATAAACAAGTCAAAATGACTCTTTAGACCCTTCAGGCTTCCATGTGTAGTGCTGAGTGAAAGAAGCAGAAGCCTCTTTACAGCTGACCACTCACGCTCCCCGAAAGAGTTGGTTCTTGGTCGGGCTGTGGCAGTTTTCCTGCAGAAACAGACTTAAAGGGGGGAAGCTGCTGTGTGTATTTTGGGAAAACCCTGCCACATGTTAGCAGCCGCCTGTAAGACACTTAATACCAGATATAGCAGGTCTGAAAACACATACATGACACAGTTTGGTGTTAAATCCTCACTGATCAGGCTTAACGGAAAAATCTACAGTAAAAAAAAAACACTTTAACACCACACAAGCAGTCGGCGTCCCTTGTCATCTTTTTTTTAGCCATTATGCTGCATCGTGGAGTCACTTTTCTTACTGCTGTGGATATCTGGACGGACTAAATTATGTCACATTGACCTATTTGAAGTGATCGCTATAAAATTATAAACTACATCAGCAGTAAGTGTCAGTAATACTAAGAGCAGGCGACAGGGCACGACCTGAAAAAAAGCTTCTTTCTCCATGTGGAAATCTGTTAAACATAGTTCTAACTATAGAGCAATTACAAGATAAAAGTTTACATACATACAATAATGAACAATTTTTGCCCTTATTCTGAAAAATACAATATTCCTACTAAGCTATTTACAAGGCTAATGAAAAGATTTAATTGTTTTTTTAAATTAACAACCAACTATTTTGATAATCAATTAATCGGTTTGAGTCATTTTTAAAGAAAAAAGTCAAAATTCTCTGATTTCAGCATCTTAAATGTGAATATCTTCAAGTTTCTTTACTCCTTCATGACAGTTAACTGAATATCATTGAATTGTGGGAAAAACAAGACATTTTTGGACATCATCCTGGGCATTGGGAAACACTGATCGTCATTTTTCACCATTTTCTGACATCTTACAGACCAAATAACTAATTGATTAATCAGTGATAAAAATAATTGTTAGCTGCAGCCCTAAATGAATATTCCTCCAATATTTCCATCTACATGCAGCCTTGCACACTCCAATTATGGATGTTTCATTGCGTTCAAATAGGATTATTATACTTGTCTGAATGCAAACATAGCCTCCTTCTTCCAGTCATTTAAAGCAGAAATCTGTAATATATTTCCTGTAATTTATCATAAAATGACCATGATATGTAATCAGAGATCAAGGAAACATCCTGAATTGAAACACTCGCTACAATTGAAACATCGCTTCAGCCACGGTGCTGTCCTTTTGAATTTCCATTCTGGGCTGAAATAATCGTTTTAGTCACTCGTGTCACATTAATTAGAATTCAAATTAATGCCGAAAGGTCGCCGAATGTTTAAGCATAAGTGTTTATGAGTAGTAAGAAATCATCAATAATCTTTTTAAAGGAATAGCTGTTTATAACCATTAAACTGAGCTATATGTTGTCTGGCACGCAGTAAGGCAGCCACTTAACTCCAGAGTGTGTATCTTTGCAAT
>JAJHUR010138941.1:507-11136 GCA_027495735.1 Lutjanus campechanus
TGAAGATCTTCAGTTCACAAAACAATCCTGGAGTTTCAGCAGAAAACAGGGTTGCAGCCAAATCCGGTATAATGGCAGTGAATGGAAACCACGGATAAAATGTAAAAAAAAAAGAACACAAAACACAAAATGTCTCCTGCTCCTGTCATCCTGCGCGTGTGGTATAATCCGAGACTTCGTATATCTCTTAATGGATGCACGTGAGAAAATATCGCGACATCGACGCCATGTTTACATGCTACAGTACCTCCTACATTCTACAGTTGACATTTCGGCTAAAAACATGGCATACATGGCGTCTTTTGTGGTTAAATTTTAATGTCGTGGCTCGTGGACACTTGGATTACACCACACAAGCAGGATGGAGAAATTTTGTTTTTGTGTTTTTTTTTTTTTTTTACATTTACATTTGGTCTCCATTCACTGCCATTAGCTGCAACCCTGTTTTCAGCTGAAACTCCAGGATTGTTTTGTGAACTGAAGATCTTCACCCATCTTTACATCGGCATAGAGGTGAGTACATATTGAGTGGATTATGATTCAGCGGTGGAATATCACTTTAAATCTACAGCAGGAATATTGTTTCAGCCGGAACGTTGTTAGTTTGCATGAATGCAATGAATATGAGTGATTCTGACAGTGCCTGTTGTTCACACACATGATCTATATGGAGCCATATTCCACCTTAACCTGTCCTTTTACACTGCTGCACATACTTCAAGAAAAATATGAGGTACTTAAGTCTGCAGGCCCAGGCTCTGCATTTACTGTTGCACTAAACTAGGGCCTTAAATGTTAATTAAAACTGACATACCAGATTAGGCTTTTAAAATCTTAAACCTTTAACTACTTCTGAATGCTCGTATTAACCTAAAATACTCCTGAGGCTGCTACCCACGATACTTTATGATAAATATTGATTCAATTGAAAACATTTAGCACGACTAATCTAATAATTAATGCTTTGTTTGACAGATTGTTTTGTCATCCTTATTTCCTGATATATTACTGTTCTCTGTATTAATTAGAATAGCAGTTGTCAGTACGCCATCTGACAGGTGTGTCTACAAGTCTTTTGTGTTGTGTCACCCAAACCATTGAGATTTTTATGGACTGGAAGCGCTATTGATCGGAAAATGAATGGGATCTGGTTTGGATTATTCCAGCTGATTCTGGATTTCATGGGCCGTATTGGTTCTTAATTTCATCCGCAGATGGTCTACTCGCTATGGGTTTGTGTATGTTAACCTCATCTGTGGTTACACACACAGACACATGCACACACACAGTATCTTATTTACCACTCTCCCCTTCACTTGTGTTTGACAGAATCCTCCATAATTAGTTTGGCCAAGGCTGCTCTGCTGTTTTTAATGGGGTGAAATTATTTCACCGCATCAGCACAGAGGTTTGGAAAAGTTCATCCAACCACTCGATATCTCAAGCCCCCAACTTTGTGTGTGCTTGTGTGTAGATAACTGTGTGTGACTGCGCGGAATCTGTTTGTGTAGACCCTTGTGTTTGCAGTGAGGGTGTGCCCCATTGTGCTCCTGCGTGAATGTGTGTGCACTTCTGTTTTGAATGTGATAATGACTTATTGATCTGACGACAAATTAATTTGTCACCATCGAAGTCTGCCTGATGGTTAGTGCGTGACGCGTTTCTTTCTTTCTCTTCACTTTGTTTAAGTCTAACTTTCTGTTGCTACTCCAGGCTCCAGTTTCACTTCTCATTCCTCTGACTGTCTTTCTCTTTTTCTGTAATTCTCCCTCTTTTTCCCTCTCCGTCAGAACGACAGACCTCGCCTTGATGTGGCTGTGCCGAGATATCCGAGGGAAAGCAATCTGTCTCGTGTGATTTTGTGGTCAGAAGTTAAAGTTTCATGCAGCGTTAGCCATTGTATCCTGCGTCTATCCCACTTTTCTACTCTTTACCATGTAACCGCTGTGGAAGGCCACCATATCCTGCAGCTATCCTCCGCGGTTACTGCAGCTGTTTCCAAATGATTCCTCATGAGGGTGAAGCAAGGAGGTAGCCGGATTGCATTAAATACAGCACTTTGAAAAATTAAGGCAATTCCAGTTTTAAGATTTGCTTAAATCATTTCATTTTGTTGGCCTTCAGTGTGACTGATGTACTGTATAGTTTTAATGTGCGTGGTCTTTTATGTGTGATCGTATCGTGTCCTTTTATGTCATCTTCTCTTTTAATAACATGAAGTGCTTTCAAACAAAGTTGTTTGTGTAGACCTGCTCTATATAAATACGAAGACTTGACCTTTTTCGTGGCAAGCACCCACCTTGAACTTGCGCTTTTTGTGTAGTGAAGTGTTTATTAGAAGTGCTTTGATTCATGCTGTCTTCTCACGGCGTCTCTTGTAAAGAGTACAGTAGCTCAGCATCATGTCAAGCATCTCAATAAACTATAAGTACAGAGGAGTTTGTCAGTGAAATCTCTGCACACTGGCAGTGATTTGTTTTACTTTTAGCTTTTGCCCTTCAGTACAAGTAAACTGATGTCAGATTTGATGTCAAATCAACCCATCTGTTCGGTGTGGAGGGCCAGAGATGTCATGCATAAATATCACTCTTTATATAATTTTTGTGTTCTTGGGATCATGAGGAAGTTTTTGAAGTTTGTGACCTTGTTGTTTTGAAAATTTTGTCTTAATATTTCATGATTTTGACCCGAACAAAAGGTTAGTCTGTGGTGCTGACATTGCAACCAGTAAACTCATTTTGATCACACAACAGAGTTATCATGATTACACAGAAACAAAATATGTTGACATTACAATAATCATTGCAAAAAAATTGTTCTGTATCACTTTCTACTTTAAAGGGCAGCTTTTGTATATTTCTGGACCTAATTTTCCCATGTTTTTGTGTCTAAGTGACTATAAGAATTTTTTTTTTCTTTTGGTCCAGTACTGAGGGAGAAAGTGGCAGCCAGCAGATGCTAAACTAAGCTACAACTTAATCTTTATAGGCAGCTGCGCACTGTCAAAATAAGTTCACCAAAAGTGCATGTTTTTGCCACAGACAGGCTAACATTTTTACTCTTAAGGGTTGTTAAAGAGTTAGATATGAGAGTTGGTGATTGTTGGAACACTGAAGAGACGAGCTGAGACATTTTTGGTGAGTTTCATTTTGTTTCTGTCAAGTTTTAATGAAGATGACGATGACAAAATTACAGTTTTTGCAAAGGGGGTCTGGATAATAGTTGTTTCTGGCTAAACAAAATGTATCTTACTATTAAAAAAGGCCCATCACTCTATCATTTTTTTTATTTTTTTTTTGTGGTTATAATGTAATCTAGTCTACAAAATGTCAGCAAATTGTGGAAGATCTCTTCAGATTGTTTATTTTGGCCATCATCTGTCCAAAGGCCAAAGTTTTTTTTAACTTTCCAGTGATGTAAAACAAAAAAAAAGCCACAAATTCTCACTTTTGAAAAGCAGTTCCACAACTTAACGTCGGAGATACTACTCAATTCATGACTTTTAAGGCTTAATTTGTCAGTGGATGTGGTTATTGGTTACAAATACATCTCAACTCAGGTTTGAACACTGGTCTCAATTACAGTCCAACTATATGATTAAGATTTCTAACACAGGTGTATTTTTCATTGCAGAGTGATCAGATCAATCAGACCTATGTAGTGAAACTAAACAGTGTAACGGAATGGGAGCGCTGCATGTGTGAAAACTTTCTCCCTCTGGGTTTGTGGAGGGGCTGCTGTTGTCTGATTCCTCTAAAGGAGATTAATGAAAGGAGTACAAACAGTGAAGGAGGGGACAGACGGAGGGATGAGAGAGAGGCCGCGAGGGAGGGAGTGGACGGGTGGGAGGGTTGTAGTGGTGGGAGGTGTGTGTGTGTGTGTGTGTGTGTTGGTTGTGGAGTCCTCTGTGAAGTCCATTCATGCCCTGCTGAATCAATGGAATTCTTTCTCCGTCTCTCTCTGGTTTTCCCTGTTTCTTTCACATTTTCTCATTCCCTCACAGACACTCTCCCTCCATCATCTGGTTATTCTCTCTGTCTCTCTGTCTGTCTCTGTCTTTTATGGTTTCTATCCCTCTCTCACCCTGCATTCCTCCTGTCTTGCCTGTCACGGCCTTATGTCTGTGATGTCATTCAGGACAAAGAAGCCAAGCTTGCCTGGAATGTGAGACTGACTGAGAGAGAGGGTGAGACAGTGAGAGAACCAGAGAATGGGTGAGAAAAAGTTAAAGATGGAGGGAAACTTGGAGACAAAATGTCAGATGTCATGAAAATGTCAACACAGTGAATCGCATGAGACAGACAGAATGATGTGCAGATTTGAATGTCCAAATTATGTAGGAATATCCTCAATTTGTATGCAACAAGTTGTGCCTTCTCTTCTTTAAGAGGAGAAAAGGAATCATAAAAATATTTGAGTTAATGGAAGAAATCGGTCTTTGCACATAGTTTAAATCAGAGGTTTTCAAAGGACACAGGAAAGTTGCAAAGGGGAAATGCGGAGGAAGAGATATGAAGCAAACAAACTGTGAAAGGAACAGGAGCATGCTGGTTAGTGCTTTATTTATTGTATTTACGTTGTGGATTTTTCCCACTTACCAACATGGTCAGCAGTTAAAGTTGCTGCTGAGGGTGTGACACACAGCTCATGGAGGTAATTATGTGGAATCGCTAGAATTTGTCCGAGCTGTTCCTAAATCTTAAGAAAGATATATTTGATTGTAGAATCTCATTCCCAGGCCATCAAATACCGACTTTTTGTGTTGGTAAAGCATCCCTGGCACATCTAAATAATGAGAAAATAAGGAGGTACAGGCAGAGGGCAGGGTGTCTGCAGATAGAGACATCACCACACACTTCTAGTGGGTCATAAGTGATGACTCAAAGGGATTAATTTTATATGAGTCCATATATTGTTTTTTAGCAAAATGACGAATATTATGCTTTTAAAATCCCTTAGTGCCCGATTCCTGCAATTCGCATTTTGGGTCTCCCTTCTCTGAATCATAACTGAGTCAAATCTAAACACATAGATATGATCATTTTTAAGTCAACCAAAAAAAAAAGAATCAAAGCTCCAGCGCACACCAAGATACTAGCATTGACACTATTTTATTAAAAGATTACGTTAAAAATAAAAATAACTACGTGGTTTGCATGTTGCTTCTATGTGGATCTGAGTGAATCCGATGAAGCAATTGTGAAACGCATAGTAATCTGTTAATAAAATACTGTCAATCTGGTATCCTGGTGTGTGTTGGAACTTTGATTTTTTTTTCTGGACAAGATATTTCTAGATTCAGTCTGAGTTACACATTCCAAGTATATCATATTCTGAGCAAATGTCAGATAAAAAGAAACTATTTTTATTTCAGAACTTCCCTGAAAGTTTTCTTTTTTTTCCATATCAAAGGAATCCAGTAACTTAATTAATTTTCCTGGATAGTGTCATAAAAAACAAAAAGAAATGAACCACAACATAGCCAAACAGATGTGGTGGCAATTTGCTGTGATTTGGCAAAAATACAGATGTTTAGGTTGGAGGGCTGCAACTAATGGTTATTTTCATTTCTGATTTATCTGACAGTTATTTTCTCAATGAACTGATTAGTCATTCAGTCTATAAAATGCCCCAAAAAAACCCTGGAAAAATGTGCATTATACATTCCCAGAACCCAAAGTCACATCTTGAAATTGCTTCTTTTTTCCAACCAACAGTCAAAAACCCCAAAGATTCTTCATTTACTATCATAAATGACAAAGAAACACAGCAAGTCCTTACATTTAAGATGGTGGAACCAGCAAATATTTGACATTTTTACTTGAAAAATGACTTATTGTTGCAGCTCAAGTTGGAGTTAATGACCTGAGTCTCGTTTACCATGGGACCAGATAGCGATGTGTTCCCTGTGTCAGCTCTCCTGAGAGGCATTATCTCACACTGACAATGACGTAAGTGGCATGAATGCATCACGTTCCCATAACAAACTTGGCTGTGAATGAAAAAAATGCATCCACAGATCTTGAAAAATTTAGGGGTCAATTTGTCCAAAAATTAGGGGTCAGTTTCCTCTTTACTTCCTTTAGCTGCTTCTGTTGCCAGGGAGCACTTCTCTGTCGGCTGTTTGAGAACTATTTTGATCCTCCAGGGAAATGAGTGACAGCGGTCTTTCTTCCTACACCACGCTGGTATGCATGTTCTCACATACCGATGTTGTCATTTGTGTGTGCTAGTGAATGAACGTTTATGGAACATAGCAAAGTTCCCAAGGTTGTCAAGCTCCTGAATGAATAAAATTACTTGCCAGCAATGGGAGTGAGTGAACGGACAAAATACACATATAAATGTTTCTGCATGTTGCCTGTGTTTCCCCTTAATCCTCGCTTCACCTAATGTCAAGGTTAGAAAAATGAGAAAAGGGTAACAGCCAAAGAGGAAGATGGTGGAAATGAGAAATGAGACAGCAAGAGAGTGGAAGCACAAAGTAGGGTGAAAGGAGAGGAAGAGTGCTGGTAAAAGACAGAAGAGGTGAGACAGAAAGGGTAAAGAAAAGGGAATCACATTGATATTCTTACTAAGGCAAAGTCACAGAGGAATATTTATGTCTGACCACACACACACACGTGTGCAGCGTGACCTCTCTACAGAGGCCTGTCCGTCAGACAGACACGCTGATGGATGAAGCTGTCAGTGCCTGTGTGTCTCGCTTATCAGGCAGTCAAATACCCCTCTCTGTAGACCACACACACACACACACACACACACACACACACAGAGGCATGGACTTACACAGATGCGAGTACACACTGAGACACTTGCAGAAAGGAGGGAGTAGCAGAACAGATAGAAGGTGAATGGTGAAGAAATCAGTAATCTGGAGAGAGAAGAGAATGTGAGAAGAGATGGAGAGAAACCTGCCAAGATTGTCAAACAAACCGCAGTGATTCTGTTTCATGTTGATCAAAAACAGAATGACAGTGGTAGAACAGGCTCTGGCCTCCACTGATATAGAACATTTATGCCAACCAGCATCTATTGTAGGTAATAAAGTTATTCTTGATAAGTACCTCATACAGCCCCACATTAAAAAATATGAACTCTCCCTTTAAGATACCCTCAGTCCCCAATTCCTGTCATTTAGATTCAGTTTGAATCACACTTTCCAAGGATATCATCATTTCTAAACAAATGTCATAAAAAACCTAGATAAGAAGACACTCCTTACATTCCATTCCATAGCCAGTGAAGGCTCCAGCCTCCACTGATATCAAACCCATCAGTTTCAGGCATTGCTCAACAAAGTTATATCATTTACTCAAATGATATACAGCGAGAAGCGTCCATGGAAGTGACTCATCTCGAGCAAGCAATGTCGGCTCCTGAAGAGGTTAGCATAGATACTGTGATAGCATTAGTTATATCAGAACTGGAGAGTATTTCTTTATTGAAAGGAGAGCAAGGAACAGATGGAAAAGATGTTTTCGCTCTTCTTCTGGCCTGCCTCGGCTTCGGTTGGTTGAGTTGATCTGATTGGTTGAAGTAAGCCTGTGTTAGAGGTGACAGATGGTTCATCCAATCATCTGCCAAGTGTTGTTTGAAAGCGCCTGCCCTTTTCCGGGAAGTTTCTAGGGATGATTTCCCAGATGGTTCTGAGAAATTACTTCATCAGTGAGTAGGTTGTAATGGGTAGTTGATTACATTTTTTCAAGTAACTTACCCAACACTGATCACCAGAACTCAGTGGAGCACCTGTTGTTTGTAGACTACATCCAGTTTCCAGGCAACCTTATCTGTATAGCATGTCATATATTTATGTAGGGTAATTCAAAGTGTGTGGGATCTCATTTATAGACACACAAAGTAAATAGCATCAAATTGCATATTGTGTAATTTGTTCTTTGCTTCAGGTTATCAGACTGAGAAATTATGGCAGCTGCTCTGTAAATATCATACTTTGTTTCTTGAATTTTCACCATGATTGGTTCTTGCAGATCCATGCCTCATTTTATATCGTCAGTGCCACACTTAAAATATTTGATCCCAAAATTAGGAGCTTGAGAAGTAGTGAATCACATCATCATTTAAAGCAATTCACACTAAATACACCCACCCTGTACTTCTAGAAAAGTAGCAAGAACCTGTATTAGGATCAGATTATCTAAATATAGAGATCACAGTTATCTGTGATCTCCATAGTTATATTTTATTTTTATTTACAAATCCACTTACTCTCTTACATCTCTTATACTTTTAACGGGGATAACTTCATCCCTGTAATGCTGCAGGACGTTTCACTTCTATCACACAGTGTCCTTGTTTACACCTGTGGTCATTGACTCTGGGTTGTCTTTTGCAAAGCTGAATTATGCCACCTATTTATTCAAGGAGACAACTTGGAAATATGTGGAAAAGTACTTTATACTGTTACATAACAGCATATATCACCTATTTCTATGTCCACTATATTATGTATATACTGTGTAAAATGAACCATCATGAGTGATGCCCAGAGGAGAGACAGCGAAGCTCTTTCCAATTTTCCAAGCGAGTGTTTCTGGGGAGAAGGGGAGCGAGACTCAGCATGCTCTCATCCTCACTCTTCTTTACTCTCTCAGGTAGTTGGCATGGGGCTGTATGTGTGTGTGTGTGTGTGTGTGTGTGTGTGTGGGTGTGCTCTCGTATGCATGCCTGTGTGGCTCACCCACACAGCAGTAAATTCTGTTATCCTTGGGGGTCCGGCTGTGCGAGGATTACACTGGCATCCCACTCTGGTTTTAAAACACAAACAAACACAGGTACACACACACACATAAAATCTCGCACACAAAAACACACAGACACATTCCAAAGCATACCTGCACAACACACACTCTTGCGTACACACACACATCCGCGCACAGCGGCTTGGCTTTGCTACGGCTCCGCTTTTCAATTTTCAGCTCAATTACATTCCACTGTTACCTATTCTAAACCAAGATCCCTCTTTTCCCTCAGGACACACACACACACACACACACACACACACACACACACACACACTTATTTAACGGTACTGCATCCCACTTAAGCCCAAGATTGTGTGGCCTCCTCAACTTTCACTGAAAGTGAGAATCATTCGGTGCTGTGGAGACTTTTAAGAACTTTTCTGTTTCTGTTTACTCTGTGCAGAAAACAGGAGGTTGAGATTTAAGAAGGCTGGCTTGTATGGAAATGGATTTTCACTGCTGTTCTAGAATAAATCTTGAAAAAACAAGTCTTCAGGTAATAAAATCATACATACTGGATGCACTGACCCCAACCTTTATATTAGCACAGCAAATATCCCGAGCCCCCTTCCATTACTAAACTGCACCAAGAGCGCCCCTTCAAGGCCAGAGTTAAACCTCCTGATATTCCAGGAAAAGGAGCATGGATCATAACCCAATATATTTCAAATTAAAAGCTCAGTTTGTGTTTATGCTTCTAAACCACAACTGTAAATGGAAAAACTCCTATGGCACAATGTCAGAATTAGTTTTAAAAAAAGTATAACAATAAATCTCAGAATGAAAAATCTGTTTTAAATCTAAAAACTTCCTTCATTAAAACAAAGTGAAGCAACATTTTTCATTTCAGTCTGCTTTTAATCAAAATATGGTGAAGCAACCGCAGCTGCATCAAAAGTTCATGGTGTCAGTAAACCTTGCTAAATTCACACTGTAAAAAAAAAAAATTTTTTTACAGGAAATAATAAGTTGTTTTTGTTACAATGTAAATTGCATACAAAATTATTGACATTATCTGTAAATTAATAATGTTAACAATGTAAATTGATAGTTATTTTAAGGATGATGCCAACCATGGCAAATAACATTTATTTCTCATTTTTCTACAGAAAAATGACTATTATTTAAAGTGTTTTCTACTTTCTCCAGTTGCATACTAATATATGTTTTACATTTATGTGTATTTTAACATTTAAACACTAATTCTGGATACAAATTTAAACAAACCTAAAACATAGTCTTTTTTAAACAGTACAAAGCTGCATTACTCTAGTTTAATTATGATTTTTCATTAAAAAAAAATATGTTTCAAGTCTGTTTTAGTGCCATGATTTGACATATAAATTTGCTTTTAGTTGAAATAAGTAAAATTTCCAAAAAAAAATACTTGGTCCAAATGTACACACATGCACACACACGCATGCTCGCACACACACACACACACACACACACACACACACACTCCCTGGTCCTAATAGCATTGCAGGCGAGCATACAAAGAGAACAAACAGCCATGTAATGTGGCGGTTCCCTCTCATTGACACTGGGCACTGGAATGCAACACGGGGGGGCTTGGGGACATGGTGTGTGCGTGCGTGTGTGTATGTGTGTATGTGTGTGTGTGTGTGTGTGTGTGTGTGTGTGTGTGTGTGTGTGTGTGTGCTGTCTCTTTTCCATCCTGTCAGATTAGCCCAATGATTAGCATTACTGAGAACTGACAGCAAGAGGAAGGAACAATGAGTGTCATTTATCCTCTTTTTCTCTCTCTTGCCCACTCACTTTCTTTTTTAGCTCTGTTCCTTGCTTTTAATCTCTGACCCCCCCCCCCCCCCCCCCCCCCCCCCCCCCCCCCCCCCCCCCCCCC
>JAJHUR010138942.1:0-14051 GCA_027495735.1 Lutjanus campechanus
TTTTTTTTTGTTCATTTTATAGACTAAATGATTATCGTGAAAAAAAATGGCAGATTAATTGATAATGAAAATAATCAGTAGTTGCAGCCTTAATAATCAGTCAATAGAACACAATCAGGTACAAGAACATTAACAATATAAACAAAATATATGATAACACATACAGTTAAATTTAAATATCTCAAATAGTGTGCATGGGTGTTAGTATTGGCTTACAATGGAGCCAGTTCAAAGGTTACAGTGAATACACAGTTCATAGATGTAATGTATAAATAAAAATGTTTTGAATACATTATTTACTTAATTTTATTTTTTATTATCATTGTTGTTTTCTATTGAAGGTCCCAGGTTATAAGTCACAAGTGTGTCAAAATGAGTGAGTTTTATTATCCCATCTGGAACTTTTGAGTGCACGATTCTCATCGTAGAATATTCTTCTCTCAACAGATATCCATTTAATTAAACATGACCCGAGGGGAATCACCATGCACCGCTGACTTCTCTGCAGACAGGCCAGCAGCCTCTCAGCTGAAGCAGGGGGAAACAGGCACCATGGGCTGTATGCAGGTGGATTCAAAGACTGCAAAGAGATCTAGTGGATTATACTAACTTCTTTAATCTATGAAGAAATTCCACAGTTCAATCATGGAGCACGAATTTTTGAATTAAATATTTACAGTAGATTGTTTATTCAGCTGTGTAAACTTCATGTGTCGCATTTTCTCCTTTGGATCTTCTTTTATGAAGCTTTATTTATGGTGTGACACTGGTTTCCATGAAGATCGGGGATGTTACCTACAGCTTTGTAATTTGCCTGCTCCAGTTGGGACTAATTCCAGTGTTTTATCATCCGCCTTGGATCAGCAAAAAAGTCCAGCTCCCCACCACACTTGTTGTCCCCCACCTCGTTTCGTCGGATCCCAGGCTGCACCTCATCCTGATATCCTCCTGTCTGGATGACTGAGGGAAGACCTACCGAACACGTAGCATGGCTCGATCCTCTCGCCCCTCTGGCTGGGGGGAGATGACAAATGGAGGCGGGCACCCCCACTTCAACAATGGAGGCCACACGGGGGGTTCCCACAGCACCACACGCTACATGCTGAAGAAACAGCACCACCACAGACGCAGGTCCTCCTCACCTATGGGCAGGGTCATTCTCATCAACGCACCTGTTGATGGTGAGTTCAGGACATGATACTGTCCTCTGTTCCCATAGTAACACAGTGCCACCCGCAGCAGAGGAAGGACAGTCTCTTGGTCAATCATGAGTCCAAGTTTAGAAAGAAAAGGCAATATATTATCCTCAACAGAGAAATTATCATCAAGGATTTGGATAGTCAGTTACTTGGCACACATTTTTTAGTAAAAATACAAAAAAGTGCAGTGGTTCTGGTTCCTAAAATGTAAAGGTTTACTCTTATTTACCTTTATGGTTGGTACAAGCAAGTGGGTTTTGTGATTTTGTCTGTTTGCAGGTGGGGATGACTGTGAAGACATTCACACAGTGACAGTAGATAAGAGTCCAGATGGGCGTCTGGGTTTCAGTGTCCGTGGGGGCTCTGAACATGGACTTGGGATATTTGTCAGCAAAGTGGAGGACGACAGCTCTGCAGGTTAGGAAGTGTGTGTCTCTGTGTGCCAGTGTGTTTCTCAAGCATATTTTTCAGTGTGCTTACATTTGGGCTTACATGTGGTCCTCTGTTTCCTCGCGACATTTTCGCTTGTGCATCATGCTGAGTTCCACCTGTGTCTGCAGCGCAGGCTGGCCTGAGTGTGGGTGATAAGCTGGTGGAGGTGAACGGGGTCAGCCTGGAGAGCATCACCATGAGCAGCGCTGTGAAGGTCCTGACAGGCAACAACAGGCTGAGGATGGTGGTGAGACGGGTGGGCAAGATCCCCGGCATCCGCTACTCCAAGGAGAAGACCACATGGTGAGCCCAAACAGCTCGGAGGTGCTGCCTAGTATAGGTTGTGTCATCTAATCTATAATTAAATATTTACACAACAACAACTTTACCAAACAGCACCTGTACATCGTGGCTGTATATACAGGCTACAACCTTGTTATTATCACCACTGACCTTTGCGTGGCTCTTGTTTTGTTGAGGCTTGTCACTTGACTGTAGCTCACACTGGTTATCTTTCTTTTGTGATATACTGTATCTTGGTTTCATGTGGCACCAGTGGATGGATTACTGCTGTGACCTTTATGGCTATTTGATTAGCTGATACTGACAGGCCTGAGCCTGGTGGAGAAATAGAAAGCAGCGTATGTGAATGTTTTCTTGTGTGCATTTTTGTCCTCTTGCACTTGTGTGTGTGTGTGTAGGGTGGATCTGATTCACCGGCGGATGGTGGTGGAGGAAAGCGGTCGCACACCATCAGAGGCCAGTTCAGACAGCGCTCTCCGCAGGATCGTACATCTCTTCACCACCTCAGATGACTATTGCCTGGGCTTCAACATCAGAGGAGGCAAAGAGTTTGGACTGGGGATTTACGTTTCTAAGTATGAAACAAGTATGGTTTGAAATGCTCTCCGCTAATGTCTTTTGTTTTTTTACACCTCAAGAGGCCATCAGCATGAGATAAATACAATTATTCAGGGTTGTGCAGTGTGTGAGTTTGTTGAGGATCTCAAGTTCAACCCACCCTGTTGAGGTGTCCTTGTGCAAGAAAGAGGAAAAGGGAGAAATGAAAATAGAATCTTCCCACAGGAATGTAAGATCACATCATTATCCTATTTGCAGTTTTGGTGTTTTTATGTTGTTACGTTAGATCAAAGCAACCAGGCTTCAACTAGAAGGCTGTGGCAGTTGAATTGTATTGAGTTCAGTGCCATTACAACAAAAGTTCTTAAGAAACAACTTTAATGAGACTGAACTGTGAATAAGACCAACGTAATAACATTTAACACAACATATGCATCTAATACTGGGTGAAACATTTATTAAATATAAAATAAACATATCATAATTAAATGGAGAGTAGAAAGTGACATAAAAGTGGAACTCAGGTGGAAGTCAGTTATGACCTTTTACAGTTTATTCAAGGGGATGCAACTATTAAATTATTATTATCTGTGGTCCATTACAATACTTAAACTTTCAGCAGGCAACATTTAATACACTTGTCGGCTACTGCATCCCCCAACAAGCGTCTTTCAGGTTAGGAATAACAACTTATACAACACTACTTGATGTATGGCAACAAATGGCACCTGGTGAGTGTCGCAGGAATCACATGCTGTCATCAAGCCTAGTCCTGTTAGCTGAAGTAAGCGGTTTTGTTGGACAACTCTGCAGTTTAATGTCAAAGTGAGCTGGAAAAACCACCATCATCATTAGACAAATCATAATTTCGTATAGCAAGATGTTCATGGGTTTTCCTGTACAGTCCTCAATCATATGCTGTCTCCTAAATTGGCACTTAGTCATCAAAACTTCGAGAACCCCTGTTGTATACAGTGTATAAAGTTTGCCTACTCATTCGGGAAATGTTTGGGTTTTTTTAACTGCTCAGATTTAACAGATGGCTTCATCTGTTGCATGTCATTATGTATTTTCTCTTCAGGCTGGACCCCGGCGGGCTTGCAGAACAGCATGGCATCAAAATGGGCGATCAGATCCTTGCAGCCAATGGGGTCAGCTTTGATGACATCACCCACAGCAATGCAGTCGAGGTCCTGAAGAGCCACACCCACGTCATGCTTACCATCAGGGTGAGAGACAATAATAACAGATAAACATGAGATCAAACATAAAGGGAAAATTTAGCACTTTCCATGTGGATGTTCAGTCAGCGTTGATGGAAAATGTAGTAAATTGAAATTTTCTGTCCTCACTGCACGCTATACTGACCAAGAAATGTGAGTTCTCCTGGTTCCAGTGATGTCATTGGATGCAGGAAGAACTACAGGCTATTTCAACTTGTATTTTTAGTCTTCACCTCTGCATAGCCAGGGGGTGTGCTAAATTAGTATTTTTGTTACATAACACTATGTTTTGACCAACAAAAAATTAGCTATAGGTTAGAGTGGTAATACATGGCATCATGGACATAGGTGTCATGCATCCTGGTACATGTAGGCACTGCTGGCATGGCTCAGAGAGGAGGAGAACTCATTTTGACCGCTTTCTTGGTTAATATAGCACACACTGAAGAATTTATCACTTCAATCAACTACTTAAAACATCAATACTGACTGGACGTCCAAATGAAAGTGCAGAATTTTCTCTTTAAAGCTGCACTAATCAACCTTTTTTTTTATATTAATAATTGCTCCATGTCTGCTGTATGTGTAAATTAGCATCATGTTTAAGACATCAGCTTTATAAGGTGAGAATATGTCAGTGTTGTTTACAGCTTGTTGCCTTCATTTGTCCCAAAAATAAGTTAATACAGTCTGATTTTAGTCTTTTACACGTCTCTGGTGCAGTGTTGTATGGCAGTGTTAAGGATTTGCTCAGGTTTAAACATAACAATTGATTGGGTGCTTCAAGTGCTGTGACACTATAATAAATGTTACAGCGTGTTAAACAACACCAGCTCTTCTCAGGAGGGGAGCACAGTAGAGCAGACAGCTGGCTCACAGCCCTCGCCGTCCTCATGTGTGTCTGTGTACGCATGCATGTGTGCAAGGCCGTGCCACTTAACCTGTGTCATTTTTAGATAAAGGAATTGTGTGTATGTTTGTGCGTATGAATGGGCACATGTGTGTTGGGCAGTGTGCTTGAGTGTGTGTGTGTGTGTGTGTGTGTGTGTGTGTGTGTGTGTGCGCGCGCTCTCTTAGCTCGCTAACATTGCTGCATGCTCATTTTACTCCTCTGATCTCAGGTTCCACGTGTGAAAAACAGCCAGGGACGACGTTCATTATTCAAAGGCAGTCAGGGATCGGGTTATAATCAACAGAAAGCCTAAATTTATGTCTTCCTTCTGTGCTCTATTAGACACAATTGTGAGTCACAGATAGTGGAACTTGGGTTAATTTTAGTTACTGAGCTCCATTACACCTTGGCATCCAAGGTGGAAAAATATAATTGTAACTTTGAGTGTCTTCTCTTTGACCTTAAGCTGTGAATTTTTTTTTGGACAATATTGTGAAATAGACGATTCTTTAAACAAAATGGCTCCTTCATTTAAAAACATTGCAGAGTTGTAGTTTCTATACCTTTTTTTAAACCACTGCAAACCTTCATAGTGATTTTACTCTTCCTGGCACCCCCTCATGCCCACTTTGACCCACAACATGTGTACATACGCACTGTTTAACTAAGATGACTGTGGAAATCTGTTGTAAGGATTCATTTCATCTAAGTAATTTTATGCTGGTTACTCTTATAAACTTGATTGTTGATTGTGTGTGATGCAAGAGTACAGAGACAGCTTCACCTGTGTAACTTAGTCCATTTTAATGTCTGTTTCAAAAGTAGTACAACTGTACACCGAACGCAAACATGACACATCATTTGTTCATCTCACTCGTAACCACCACTTACATTATAGGCAAGGTGCACCATATTATGTAGTTCCTAATCTAAATCAAGGAGCAGAATACAATAAAAGAACTTAACCTTTTAGACTATGTTTCTGTGCAGAACTTAGAGATATCTTAGAGAGTGCAACTTATCGGTCTGACTTTGACACTGACAAACAATTGCTTGTCTTGTTTTATGGATGGAAGTGTCAGTCTGTCCGTCACTCCGCCACTTTGGTGGATGGATTGGCATTAAATTTTGTATCTACATTAATGGTGCCTGCAGAATGAAATCTAATGACTTTGATGCTCCCCTGGCATTAATTCCAGCACCGCATTTATGGTTTTGATTTAAATGTCTGAACAATTTACAGACCCAGACAGAAATTGTACATTGTAAATGCACAACATATGTTGCCTTGTAATGTTCCCAGAACATTCCCAGACGGTCACGATGTGGAGTTCTTTAAAGGGCAGGGGGACGTAATTTGGTGGACGTTCAGGGAACATTCAGGATATTCTGGGAATTTTTAGCCATTGTGACCATTGTTGTAGGTTGTTCCCAGAGGGTCCTTTCCAGAACCTTTAGTGATGTTACAGAAATCTTTAGGGGACCAAACAAAAATGTTCTTTATTTGGTCCTCTTTAACTCCTTCCTAGCTGTTCCTAGAACTTTTACGTGACATTACAGGAACTTTTGCAGAACCTTTAGGGAACCTAATAATAATAATACCTTGAACTTTGCTGCCTGCATTTGGCCCATCCTAAGAGTTAGGAGTAGTGGGCAGCTACTGCACAGCACCTAGGGACCAACTCCAGTTCTCTAGGACTCTAGTTCTTCCAGTTTGTGGTCAAGGGCACTTTCAGGAGAAATCAACATAACATCCATGTTATTGACGACAAGGGAAACCAGAAAAACACACAGAGAAAGCGAACACACAGAAAGGTTGCTGTGGTAGACATAGGCAAATAAAATATACAAGTTCTGTTTGTACTGCTGGGCTTGATATCGCCAAACATGCTAGAAAAGCCGCTTTATCTCATTCTTTCATAAGCATGATGTCTGACTGAATTTTGGATTTTCCCTGCAGAAATGTTAATTTCCATCATGTCTTTCTTCAACGATACTTTGATTCTGTAATGTTATTGTTATATTTCTGTCATTTAATGGAATAGCAAATAGGCAGATGTAATGCTTTATATATTCTAAGGTTCAGGATATTTGACACCTTTAGAGAACTTTTAGGGAATGTTACACAAAGTCCATGTTCACATGTACATGTAAACATGTTCCCCTCAGTCAAGGGAACATAGAGATTCTGCTTCATATGTATCAAGTGTAAATGTGTGCAATTTGTAATTTTTCATATTCTTTCTGAATATTTCATGTTTTTGCACCTCAACAGGAAGCTGGAAGATACCCTGCATACAAGGAGATGGTGGCAGAATACGGCTGGCTCGACAAGCGTATGTTGTCCAAAAGTGTTGATCGCAAAATGTGATTTTACAAGATAGAGATGGCGTTTAAGATGAGTTTTAAATGAGATAATGATTATTTATATCTGTCTACGGACAGACCAGCTAATCCTGCTGATCATGACCTCTGCTGAACTCACTGGATTAAAAAAAAACTCATTACCATCTAGTGGACTGAAAAAGCATTTGATTTTATTATTTGGGTACCAAAAAGATTCATTTGTATTTGCAATATTAATAATTTACATGACTTAAAATCAATACTTGGAGTCTGTCTATTGATACAATATTGCCACGCAAAATATTGCGATATTATGCTGTATCAATTTTTTCCCCTCACCCCTACTAAACATTGTAGAACAGAATAATGAAAATGTGGCCGAGTTATTTGGAATTTTTCATTCTCATTTCTGTTTGCAATGCCAAATGTTGGATTAACTTCGAAATCTTATTAAAAAAAACTAGAACACAAGTCCACTTGCCACATGTGGCTGCTTATACTAAAGTCCTGTCATTCAGTTTCTTCACAGGACTCAAATTCCTTGTATTTTTTTCAGTTTGATATGAACACAGCCAAGGATTAATTCCGTGTACTCAAAGGCAGCTCAGTCGTCTGGAACAGAGCACGACCTGACATCTGGGATGTCAGGTTGTCTGGAGTTTCTTTAGAAAAAGAAAAGAAAATGGAACAACTCCCGGGTCATGGTCGGTCTCTCTGAAGTTTAGGGGATTAACATGAGACAGGAGGGCAGACAGGTTGTGATCCAAACTAAACAGACTGTAAAATAAGGAAATGAAGCGCAAATCTTATTCACTGTGTAACCCAAAAGCTTGCGTGTGCTTAAATACAGCAATTTCATGAGGTATTACACTTACACAATGATATTTTAAACACACCCTAATGCCCATGCTATATTCTAATTATGGATTATCTTCTACAGTGGCCAATGGGATCCCTGTACCATCCTCCCAGGGCTCAGACTCAAACTCCTCTGCCTCCTCGTTGTCCTCCAGCACCCCCCTCAGCTCCCTCAGTGGTCTCTCCCAGGTCCTTTTCCCTCCTATCTTTGGCTCAGAGATGGTAGATATCGCCATCTCCACAGAGGACCGCTCCCGACGTCCAAGCAGCGCCGAGCGAACTGCTGACACCGCCATACAGACCGACCCCCACCCTCCAAACTACCTGGACCAACCCTCACCAAATGGGTCTTACCCCGACAGGCTGGTTGCCACAGAAACCAGCCGGACTGTAGGTGCCACAGTGCTGCTGAAGGACACACGCATTCATGGGAAAGGGGAAGGACCGAGGGAGCTGGGAGGAGCTGGGGAAGGAGGGCGGGGACGGACGAGGACGCTGTCAGCAGGGGACCAGGAAGTAGCAAAACACTCACCTAAGACAGCAGCGCTGATGGCCCTGAGCAAACCACGGAAGCCAATCAGACGTTCCCAGAGTCACATCACTGCATCAGGTGAGACCAGCAGGCACACTGGGATTGTGAGGAGAGTGAACTGTGGATGTAAGGTTGCTTTTTAGGCACAGGTGTAATTTTAAAGGGATAGTTCAGATTATTTGAAGTGGGGCTGTATGAGGGACTTCAGTCAGTGTATTATCTACAGTAGATGATGGTTTGCACACCCCATGTTTGGAGAAGCAGAGAGGAGTACCGGCCTATGAAGCTAAGCAATGAACTGCTGTGGACAGGGTCAGATGCAAATGTGAAACCGCCATTATGTAAGCTGAATAACGGGAGTAGCCCATTGCAAAAAGGCTTATAACTTCCAAATGGATTCACAGACTTGCACAAGATTTAGTGGAAAGGTTGGTTATGAGCATGAGGACAGCAGATTGTCTGTTCATGCCAACTGGCTAATAGGGGTGTGGCAGTGGGAGTGGCCTATAACAAAATGGTGTATAACTTCTAAATGGATTACCGTACTCTGGTCAAACTAATGAACAAGGTATCATTTCATTCAGCTGGGTCCCTTATTCATTAGTGACCTATACCCCTCCTGCTATATGTTAGCCACATCCCCCATATCTCATGGACCGTTAAACAGCTTCAGGTGTTGCCCGCTGGACGCGAGCCATACAACCTCCTTTCCACTATTGAGACCTGGGAGAAGATGCGCTCAGTCTCACACACGTCACATTAACTTCAAACTTGTTTAATATGTTAAAATATGAATTATATGCAAAATATAAAATTCCTTCAGAATATTTTTCCATAAACTTATTATGATACATAAGAATCTAGCTGTCATGTTTGCACAGTTTAAACCTCATCAGTGTTTTCATCAATTCAAAAGTCAGTGCTAAACTCTCAGTTCAGATGAGGCTGAAGGGAATGTTATTCGTTTTTAAGGTATTTGTTCATAAATCAAAGTTTGACCAAGTGATGGTGCTATATGAAAAATCAGGATCAACAAAGTTCACAATTTCAGTATCCGTATCAGGCAGGCTATGCTCTGTATTCTGGTTGTTGGTTATAGTGGCAGTGTCATCCATCTTAGTTGAGAAACAAACCTTTCCAGAACCACGGCCCTGTGAGTATTGCAGCCACAATCAGGTTTAGTTCTTTGGCTGATTTTTGTGACAGTACCTGCATTCACTGCGTAATGAGATCCACTCTCACACCCTCCAGAGATCTTTCTGCAGGGCATCAGTCAGTTTAATGACCCCTCATCCCTCTGTCACTCCAGGAAGTAAACAAGAACATCCACGCTCCACATGGCTGATTTAAGCTCCCGACGGAAAATGTCCGAGAACTCAAAGTTAACACAGACTCATGATTAATCGTTGCCCTTTTCTCTCACTTGTTGTACCTCAGTGAGGAATGAATAAGAACAACCATATGGAGAAATATCCATCCAAGCCTTGGCGAGGCTGTTGACTTATTAGCCTTTCCTTTTCAATTCATCCTGCTCATTCATACCTCCAGGACCTGGCGGGGGCTTGGGGCACAGCCCAGGGCTGATTGGACATTTGTTATGTAAGCTGAGGCACTTCGCTGTAGTGTCTTCAATAGATGGGAGTGTGTTCAGGTTGGCGTAGCTGCAATTCATCAGTATTACTGTGTTACTCTCCACTGTGGCAGATTTACTGCAGTGAGCAGAGGGGCTGACTGGAAGAGAAATGAACAGTCTGCACTCATAGCGGAGAATGTGTATCACCCACTGTTATTGGCTAACAGTTGAGCATGCAGCCGCCTAATGAATTATGTTTTCAACACCGTACACAGAGATGCAGAACGTCCCGTTCTCACTATTCTTCAACACCACTTATGGAAGATTTTCATATGAACAACATGTTTAACACAGCTCTCAACGATTTGCTGATTTTTGATCAATATTCAATTGAATACTCAGCAATTGTTTGGAACTGTGGACACTAATTTTGACGTTTTGTTGTATTTTGTGCTTCATAATGCACCACACATTTTCACTGGGAGAGCTTGGGTTCCACCCAACTCCAAACTCTTTCAATACAAACTTGAGCTTTCCACTGGTAAAAATCTGGATGGTCCTTCTCTTAAACCTAGAGGACAAAATGTCCATGATATCCATGAAATGTGGACTCGTCAGATCACAGCACACTTTTCCACTTTGTGTCAGTCCAGCTCAGATGATCTTGGCCCCAGTGAAGTCAGTTCCATTTCTGGATGTTGTGTGTTTATATGGCTTACATGTTGCATAGTCTTAACTTGCATTTGTAGATGCAGCGGTGAACTTTCCAAAGTGTATGTCTTTTGTACAATCATGTTGGTTTTTAATGCAGTGCTGCATACGTCATGTGCGATTTTTCCGGATTCTCTAAATCTTTTAAAGAAGAGTTCAACCTTGCCCCATCCCTGCTTGTGAACAACTGAGCCTTTCAGATTCTTCTTTCATACCTCATCATGACACTGTCACCTGTTATCAATTAAATTGCTTACCTGTTGGATGCTTCAAGCAGGTGTTTTTAGAGCATTCCACAACTTTCTTAGTCTTTTGCTGCCCCTGTCCCAACTCTTTTGAAAAGTGTTGCATGCATCAAATTCACAATGAGTATATTATGTTTATAAGTTTGAACATTAAATCCTTTGTCTATGACTACATGTATTAATTTACACTGGACTGGATATTATTTTGTCTTCTATTTTTGTCCACCTGTAGAGGACAGACAGAAGAAGAAGAGGCAGCAGAAGGAGAAGCGCCCAGCAGAGGGTAAAACCAGCCTGCAGCGGTCTAAAACCTTTGTCAACCTGTTGTTTAAGAAAGACCGTAAAGAGAAGAGTCGCTCCAAGTCACCGTCTCATCATGCTGACAAAGGTGAGGGCGCGGTCACAGGACAGTTTTTTTTTTCTTTCGTGGCATATATTCTGCATCCCACAAAGCAAAATGTAGCCTCAGGTTCTGACTGAATCACCGTTTCCTTCCACTTTATTTATTATATTTGAATCAGTGAAGAAGTCGGAGATATAGGCAGTGACTCAGAGGTCTGGAACCAGGCTAGAGTCCTGTTTCAGATTAAACTCCTGGCATTTACTCATTTCTTAGAGTTCATAAGTTCACATCAGTTTTGGCCATCAGTGCTGGTATGGGATGGGAATCTCCAAATGTCAGACATAGATGTGAGTGACTCAGCTTTGAATCAGCCTCACTGGAAAGATTTTGGACATTTTGCGTGAACCTCTCAAGGTTTGTGAGATGAAGTCTTTATTTTGTATGATTGTAATCTTTTTGGTTTTTCAGAACAGCTTACAGTGTACTATTCATGATGCTCAGAACAAACTGATCCTTGTGTATAAGATGATAGTTTGTTCGGTACAAACCTGAATTACATACATATTGTCCCATGAAAAACAACCATGATGTTGAGCTACATTTGAAGCATATATATATATATATATATTTTTTTTTAAATCTCCCAGTTTTATTCAGGTACTTATGATTATAGATAGATTTACTGCTCTCTGTGAAGAGAAAATACTTTATTATTTGCATTAGGTGGGACTGAAGATGAAGTCCATTTTATGCTTTCTTAATTTCTTAATTATATGTTGATTCAAGAGGTACATTCTAGTGTAAATGTACTTAATTTCTGATGATTGTTTCTGGATGGATGATACTAAAAATCCTGAGTTGAGTTTTGGGAACATTTTTTGCTGCAGATGTTATTTATAGAGCTTATAACAGAAGACAAAGTTCTTTTTTGTAATGCACTGTTACGTATTTGGAGGCATGTTCTTGTCTGATAAAAGTTTCACCACTGCAACAGTATTTGTGGTGTCTTATAGGTCAGTCTGGGCTTGGAACTTGCATGTGCAAAGATCTATTGTGGCAAATAGTTTAGTGTCACATCCACTGAATCCTGGCATATGATTGATTCCAAGACTAATAACTAGCAAAACACATTAATTGTTCACTTGTGTATAAGGTAATTTGATTTGAGAATGGTCTTGAAATCAGTGACCATTTCCACTGAGGTTTTGTTAAGGTAATGAGTAATCCAAGAAAAATCTTAAACTGGTTGGTTTCCATTATAAATAAGTGAAACTGTCTCATGCCATCTGCAGTTTTTCTTGTTTGCAACTTTCAGTTTTTACTTTAAATCCTCAGATAAGGAGCGAGGTCGTCCCTTCCAGCTCTTGACCTCCCCAAAGGAATCCCGTGCTGGGGTTAAAGACGGCAGCCCACTGCCGCGTCCTGAGACCCTGCAACATGTGGAGGACATGGCAAAGAAGCTTCTCATCCACGATGAGGTGGCTGCTGTGATGAGGCACTGTCAGCGGGTGAGTTCCTGATCTGAAATTACCGTCTCTAACACCTCAGTGGCACTAACCTGTGTGTTTTTTCTTACCGCTGAATGAAAATCAACCGGACTACTTACAGGCTTAAGTGAGCAGTATTGTTCCCTGTGTCACTGTGTGTCCTTTAGTGATAGATGTGTCTGGCAGCGGTTGTGACAAAAGACGGATTTGGCCTGTCATTTATGATTAGGATCAAATATCACCCATCATTTGATCCCTTTGTCTCTCTTGGCCCATCTCACACTCACCGGCCAATTGCAGCGGATCAACTCCTTGGCCGGCCCTTTGCCTCCACTACAGGAGATATCAAGTCTACTTAGAGCACTATGACTTACCTGTTAATACAGTAATCAAACACCAAAGACTGAATACAGTGGAGTGTAGTGGTGTCTTTGGAAAAGTGAATATTTAATGTACATGTAACACATCAGAAGACACCCTAGCTCGTAATCATGAAGATGTACTGTCTTGTCTGCACGCAAACTACCATAAATAAGTACATTTTGTCTTATGGTGATTTGAGGAAACACTTCAGTTATGATTTTAACACCTTGAGTTAAAGGGCTCCTCCAGATTTAGTATTGCACTTCCATGAAGTTGGTTGACTCACAAGGGACAAAAACAATGTTAAAAAAAATGATGAAGCAGAGTCTGAGATGCTAATATTCAGTCTCTGGACTGTCTTTCACTGGACATTCGCTGCCTCCTAAATGCTCACTTCTTTCAGAGTTCACACCTTCAGTTTGTGACACAGACTGTCTGTTAAAGATCTCATGCACACAGAAACAACCTGATGGAGATATTTTATATATTTTTTATTCTTTTTACCCAGTAGAAGTGCCCTATTATAAAGTTAGTCCTTAAAAACATGCATGCATACATCTAAAAGAACATACATTAAACATCACAGTCATTACAGAGAGCAAACATAAGACATATATTAAAGAATAACATTAATATTTATGAGGTAAAACTCACACTGAAGACTCAACAGATTTATCAGCTAAAAATACAAATCCCATATGCATGGCATCCTGCCAGTCCAAGGTGTTTCCTTATTTGCTTTTTAAACACTGTTTTTTGTGCTGATTTAGTCAATAACAGCAGTTAAAAAATTCCATGTTTTCATTGCTCTATATACTGCTGTGCGTTTAAGAATATTAGTGTTAGTTGGGGAGTGAAAGTCGTCCTTCTGTTGCCTGTCAGGTGGCACATGTATATGATTCGAAATTGTGTTTTAATTGACTGTAAAGATGACTACGCTAGCTGGTTCTTCGTATTCTTCTCATCTAATTTGTGAACCAATCTGT
>JAJHUR010138943.1:0-16006 GCA_027495735.1 Lutjanus campechanus
AAATTATGGACCAGAACATACAATCAAAGGAGGACACCACAGCTGTAGCATCACTGCCAGAGAGGAGAGTATTTCAAGTTAGCTTGTTTCCTTAATCTTTGATGACATATTATGGTCATTTTATGATTCATTACAGTAAATATATTACATTTTTCTCCTTTAAGTGCAAGAACATGGCTATTTCTATTTCTCTGACCATTTAAAGGCCTTAGCAGCAAAACACTACACCATGAATTTCCACAAATGCTGTATAGTGTTGGTGTATGATGGTGCAGCAGGACATGGGGGTTGGGAGATGCAGGCTGGAACAGAAATGCAAGTCATGGGGCTAATGCTGAACAGATGTGACAGCATGCTGGAGAGGCAGACTCGGTGCAGCCTCATGTTTGTGGAAAATACAACCAAAGAGAGAGCAGCAGCTAGATACACCCCTGAGAAGCCATTTCTCGCTTCTCACGATGACAGTGCAAAAAACACTGGTTTGAAATTCAATAAGCGAACACATGAGGCGATCATGCCAAGGCCACTGTGTGCGTCACTCATCTATAAAACAGATCACAGCCGGAGATCTACCAGGTGAGACCGGCAGCCTTATCCATCTTTTTTATTCCCGCAGCTTATCGTCACCTCGCACTTATCCATCAAACATCACAAAGGAGTGCGAGGCACGGCTAATTTTACAGCACAATAGCTTTCATCCTCACTCCTTATACTGGCACATTTAAAGCTGCACTGTCAAGGATATTTGTGTTGAACATACACCACTTCTTTCAACCTAAAGCAGAAGACGAGACTGTAACAGGACAGAAAATCCCATCCACACTGACTGAAACCTGCATATTTGTCTTGTTTGGTAATAAAAATCTGTTGCCAACAATAACTAATAAAATGTAGGGAAAAAAAAACGCAATAACGTCCAACGAGCAGTGAGTGAGAGCTTCATCCAGGGGAAAACATCTCCCTTTGTCATAAAGCATCACAGACCGTCCAGGTTAGTAAACATGAAAGCTCTGTGCACAGCCTCTGGCTTCGTGTTACTGTATCTCAGGATATTAAAGTTTCTTTTGTTGCTTCTGGTGACAGCATACAAGGTTGTCTGGTGAACCATTAAACTTTTCCTCTGTTCAGTTATTCCTCGTTTTGGTGTCAGCCCAAGGCCTAAAAATTTAAATGTAATGCCGATAAATATTAAGGCTGCAACTGACAATTATCTTCATTATCTATTAGTGCGCGTTTCTCAACTTTAACAGTTAATTATAATCGTCAAATGAACAACTAACTGATTATCAAAAAGAGTTTTTAATTCATTCTCATTAATCGATTATGGACAGCTAAAATAATCATACATTCCCATTTTCCTCAGGCTGACCCGAACGCTACGAAACTTCTAAAACTGCCTCGGTAACTGAGTCCAAATCTTTATTTGAATGTTGCAGATGTTTTTTTTTTATTTTAAAGAGAGGAAGGACCACAAAAAAGCTTAAGCACAAGACTGATAAAGAGTGAGAAATTAAGCTCATTTATGACTTTTAATTAGTCTCAAAACACACAGGCTCCAGGCTCGTGCTTTTGATACAAAGCTGATAGCTTGATATGACTGATATATCGTATCATGGAAGCTTTTGGCGGGTAATTCTCACTGAGGCTTTGACGCCCCCCCCAAAAAACGGTATTTGGGAGCAGCCTACATTTTCCTTCCGTTTTCCGTTTCCAGGAATTCAAATTTAAAGAATTTTTGAGTTAAAGTGCTTTAAAAAAGTGGTTGGTTATTTTTTTTTATGTTTAAGTGGATAATCTTACCAACAGAGGTCAAAATGATTGAGGTTTGGTTTGTAGCAAAGTGCTTATTACGCTGTGAAGAATTCTTATTCATTCTCTTAAATTCTTAAGAAAACTGAAAACCTGACAGACAAATATGTGGCTTGGATGGTTTGGATACCTTTTGACATATTCGTCTCATTGCTTCTAACTCTCTATTACAGGGTTCGTGAACAATTTTAAAAGTCAAATTCAACGCTTTTTAGGACATTTAAGACCTCAAATAAATATAATTAAAGACCCCAAAAATATGAAAACGGTTTCTTTGATAGAAAAGAAAGACATTTTATGGAGTCCTAATGTATGTCATCATTTGATCTGAATGAACCTCAGCCCTTTGTGTTCCCAGTGGTGCTCAATACCAACATGAGAGGAAGTCTGGGGTGCACTACGTGCAATAGAAGATGCGTGGATCCACTCCTACATCACCCAAAAGTGCATGTCCACATAAATCATTCACCCGGACCAATTATTGTATATTATATTATTGTCTAGAGACCCGCACCTGCACTGATAAGGCTGCCATATTCTTTCAGTCAAGCAGTCGTTTTTTGTTTTGTTTTTCTTTGTCAGTCCGTGTGAATTACGGTTTCGAGATAAAACAGATAGAAGCTAACAAAAATGCAATGGGAGAACATTACAATGAGGAATTATAAATAAGGGGAATCATAAATATAGTTTTATATCAACTGTTGCACTTACTTTTTAAAAAAACATGCACTGATGGTTAACTAATTAAAGAAGGTGAAACAAGTTGTTGGTAAAAAAAAAAAGTTTCAGCACTTGCTTTTAAGCTGTGACACGTACACAGAACAGTGCAACAGCATGACAGGCTGTAAACTTTACAAACTGCGCATCTCTACCGTGCGAACGGTGCAGGCATTAGCATCGTCCCACTAGTTGCCGCCACTGTTGCACTTCAGACTTCATGCACGCTTCGACGGCTTTCCTTCTCACGATCTCTAATGTGGCCGCCTCTGAAACTTCCTCTGACCATCTCCCATCAGCTCATTCCTATCTTGTTAGCTAGCTAGTAGCCATTACTGATTATGATGAAAAGATGACACACAGCCAGACACCTGTACCTACATCTGTAGGTAGCTAATGTAACGTAAATTTAATGTGAAACTTCGATTAATGGAGGAGTCTCTCATTGTCTAACACTAAGTTATCACATAAATACTGGACGTTTTACGATCGGCTGCATGACACTTTTCCCATCAGTCTTAAATGATCCATCTGCAAATTTAATACCTTTAGTATTAAGTCATGGTAAAGCTTAATTCAATTTATATCCTTAATTTGGTTTATTTTATTTTAAGAACTTTTAAGCATTTTTAAGGAGACTTGTATCAATTCAAAAAGCTGCTACATGTGCTTGCTGTACATCCCGCATTGCCCAAACCATCATATCACAGCGATGGTTTAAAAAAGGACTAAATGTGCATCATGACCAAGTGTGTACACACACATTTCACAGCGGTACTCACGGTAGGATAGCCACGGCAGCAGCTCCTGACGGCATCCCGCTGTTTTTCGCGGCGAGACTCCGACACAGCTGGTGGACGGCAGCTTTGGCCATGCCGTAGCCAACCATGCCTGTGGATCACAGACAGAATATTTCTTTTAGTGTCCCGGAGAAAAATCAGTTTGCAAAAGCAACACAGACCACATCGAATGCAGCACACACTGTGCCCGGGAGTGGATGACATTGATTTAGTAGAGAGAGGTCAAGCGGAAAAACATCTATCTAGAATCTATATAGAGGGAACGCTTTGAGAATTTTAAAACTGAAGCAGTGACCAGGTGAAATGCAAACCAGTTCTTCACTGTCGTACAGGTTTGTGTGGTACAAAGTCTTAGATAGGCAGGATGCAAACACATTTTATTTACTGACAACATATTAAAAAAACTGTTTATTCTCTTTCTTCTAGCTAGTCTGTGTTTCCTACATGAACTGAGATAACTCTGAGGAATGTTTTTGAGCTTCAGCATCTGGAAACATTATGTGCCCACCCCCCACCCCCCAAACATTAAAACAGGGTTTTTTAAAGGAATGCTAAGCATCTACCCACCCCACTAAACCCCAATCTTATGACAGGCTTTTACACAGATCTGACCAATGGGAACGAGGGGTGGTGACACGACTTTTACCACAAGCTTTTGTTTTTCTGCAGGAGTAAACTCAAAGGAAGCACGAGTTAGAGATGCCGGTCAGGCAACAGTTCAAAGACACTGAAATCAACATGGCTTTCATTTGCTGCAAAACCAGCAGGTGAGCCACCAGCGTTAAGACATCCTGTACCTGACAGGTCACATGTCCGCTCCCTGCTGCAGCCATTATGTGTCCATCCACAATTAAATCTGCCAATTATCGCATTTGTCGTTCAAACCCAGTCTGCCCTTTCCAGCATGTCCAGTCCAGCATATAAATGAGACTAATTAAGGTTATTAATTAAATGGTGGGCAAATAAAATGATTGGTCGCTTTGTGTATGCAACCGTTGGCCTTTTTTTGAACGATTTAACCACTACAATAAAGGATTTTTTAATATTTTCTTTAATATTTTGGAATGCTTGGATTTACTTCCTAATTCTCACATTGAGCAAGTCTTGAAGTCTATAAAGCTATAATTAGCTAATTAGCTGAAATAATGCAGGCTTTGTGGATGCTACTCCTACATTCATAATTCAACAATAGTTTATTCTGATTTTGAAATACTTCAGGGACTCGGGCATGGAATTTCATCATTTTGGGGGCAAGGCCATTTGGCCATTTGGTGCTTGGGGGGGGGCGCTTGTAAACATGGCGTCGATCTTGCGAGACTTCGTATATATCTTAATGGACGCACGTGAAAATATTGCGAGATCGACACCATGTTTACATCCTACCGGCTACAAGCTACAGTTGACATTTCTGCTAAAAACATGGCGTAAATGGCGTCTTTTGCGGTTAATTTTTAATGTTGCGGCTCGCGGACACTTGGATTACACCACACAAGCAGGATGGAGATGTTTTGTGTTTATTTTGTGTGCTTTTTTTAAACAACAAACCGTGGTCACCATTCACTGCCATTGTACTGGATTTGGCTGCTACCCTGTTTCTCCTAAAACTCCAGGATTGTTTTGTGAACTGAGTATCCTTTTAATACTTAAGGAGCACATATGAAGGACTTAATACACAAACTTAATTACTAGCTACTTTCAAAGCAGTAATTTATTAAATTGGACTGTACCATTAAAACTTAATGTATTAACCAGTAAACATCTGTAGTCTCTGTAGCATCACAAGCTGTGACATAACTTGAAGAGATTTTGTGGTGTAGAGGTAGGCAATCTGACGATTTTAGATCGAGATTGTGATTGAAGTCTTCAACAATATACTTTTAATCAGGTGAATTGTGGAGATCATGAAACCTTTTTACTTCCGTTTCAAAACCTCATAACCTCATTGATTAGTGGATCCACAATAGCCTCATATCAGACTCAGCAGTCAGCTCATTGCATTTCCATCTGAAATCAGTTAATTCAGGGCGGATTTGAAGGTCTGGACCCAGGCAAGATCCGCGCTACATGAATAAACCAACAGGGTGATGTAGCCAAGTACATGGCTACAGTATACTGACAGACGCATCACTTCATCCTGCTCTTCCTTGGGTGGCGAATTGTAAACAATGCAACTGAGTTGCGAATACTTGAAAAGTGTTTTTTTAATGATTATGTTATCTTTTGGCTTTTGTGTACAACTTAAAATTAAACTCATGTTTTAATCAATATAGTGTTTTAATGATACAAATAGAGAAATTTACAGGCTATTTCAAGCGTGGCTGTAGTCCTCAGGACATTTCAAAATTGAGAAAAAAGATTGCAATTTAGACTGTGGATCATAAGAAGGATTAAACAGACACAGACAGTGTTTTTTTTGGTCAGACTGCCCATCCATACTGTGGTGCCACCTGTTTTCAGTGAAACTCCTGGTAAAAGTGAAACTCACTTGGTTAATACTTCAGTTATAACTCGGGTAAGTTTGAAGTTACAAACAACTGCTGCAATAAGCTCAAGGAAAAGGGATGCAGTCAAGATTCTGAGAGCCTCAACAAAAGATTTCATTCAGCCAAAGTGTTCCAGATGCACTGTAGAGCCCCAGATGGTCGCTCTTCTCCAGTTAATGAAGCCTGCACTGCTGGCTAACATTCACCTACTGCGTGTAAGGATAAGAACTGGACTGGGCTTCAGTATGGAGGCTGATAGGCAGTTTACACTGCATCCAAACACTGAAAGCTATCTTTTGCATATTTTAGAGGATAATCAGATTTGGGATTATGAAAAAAAAAAAAAAAAAAATACAAGTCACATGAAGAACAAAGAGAAGACCCCAGCGCCAACTCCCTCTGGGGTCCAACCTCCTGTTTTAAATCCTAAATCTAAAGGTCAGGATTATTAAAAAGGCCTTCACGTGGTTTTACAGCTCTTTCTTGGTCTATTATGATTTAAGTTGTTTAAGTTCAAGTTGATTTAAGTATTGAGCATAATGGTGATTGATTCAGTGAAGGAAACATCGCCAGAACATTTATTCAATCCCAAAATGATCCTGCATTTTGACTACTTTACTTGCTGACATGAAACTTTGAAGGGAAAACTTTCAGAGACCTCCCACGTCTGTATTTCCATATTCATTCATCAAAGTTTGATTTGCAACAACCTTCAAAGTCAACACAATGTATTCACATCATCTGTGCAGTGAAAACAAGGATGCAGATTAGCATAACTAACTTTGTTTGATCAAAGCACACAGAAGAAAGGGCGAACACGAGTAGCTCTCAACAGTTATATTTCTGAACATTTGACTCTTGATATCGACTCACATTTAATTAGACCACACAGGGATGGGTCTTAAGAAAACATGATGGTGACTTTCACTGTTCTTTTGCGTCACAATTTTGCACAACAAACAATTATTTTCATTGTTGATTAATCTGTCGGTTACTTTCTCGATCAATCGATTACTCGTTTGGTCTACAAAATGTCAGAAAAATATTGATCAACAGTCCCAAAAGCCCAAAATGACTTTCTCAAACGTCTTTTTTCCCCCACAACCCAAAGATATGCAGTTTACATTCAAGAAACCAGAAAACATTCACATTTAAGAAGCTGGATTGCGAGAATTTTTGCCTGTTTTTGTTAAAATAATACTCATACTGGTTAATCAATTATCAAAATAGTGGGCAATTAATCTCATTAATCTAACAATTAATCGTTGCTGCTCCAATCCCTACAATAGTCCGCTCTGCAGAGAGGGAGGTTCCTACATAAATACAAGCACATGTAAAACAGAACAATAGATACTAGGATCTCCAAACTGTATCAGCGTAGTTTACACGCCCCGTCCATGTGGACTATGTGAATGAAGCCACAACTGCTGAGTCATTCTCTTCCTAAGCCAATGAGTTGTGGGCTTTGTGCTGACTGCTGAGACGGGGCTTTACATTGTGTTGTAGAGTTGGATTTCAGCCAATCACACGGTGAGGCTGGACATCACATTACACCAAACCAAAGCCTCTCTGGATGCCACAGAGGCTGACATGAGGCCAGCTGGCATCTGATTAACGTTAACCATCAGTAGACCCTGCATACCGTCCAAAATGTTTAAATGAGGTTTCTCCTGCAAGTGTCAGTTGACTTAACTCTAGAGCTGAGCAGTGATCCAGTATTATAAATTTTGTTCTTTCCACTGAAAGATATTGACCATATAAACCGTCCTTATGTACTTTGTATAATTTGGTAATATCAGGAATATTAAACAGGTCAACTTGTCTAAATTTAAATTTTGTTTAATCAGCAGGACAATAAGTTGTCGGGAACATTCTTAATACTGTAATGTTATGTATATATGGTGAATAATAAACCGAAATACAGGTGTTCAAGTCACACACATCTTGACTATTTAGTAAGGCTGCAAATAACTATTATTATTATTATTTTTAATACTGATTGATCTGAAGATTCTTTTCTCAATACTCTGTGAAATGTCAAAAACAATAATGCCTCTATAACCGTCACAATTTCTCAGAGCAGCCAGAATAAGTCTTGAAATGGCTCATTTTTCCACAACCAACAGTCCAAAACCCTGAATATGTTCAGTTCATATGTGACGAAGAAAAAGCTGCAAATTATCTCACAAGAGAATCTGAAACTGAGTGTTTTGAAAGTTTGCCATCCATCTGTTCATCAAGCAATCATTTCAGCTCTATCTGTTTATCTATCTATTTTTAAGTAGAAATTAAAAAGGCGCTTTTCATAGATTATACACACGAGGTTCAGTTTCCTTGCCTTTACTTTTTTTTCCCCCCAAGTACTGCTCAGCCTGTGAAAACAGTTGTGAAGTATTTTGCGTCTCCGTCACTTTCTTAAGTCAGAGAATATCATCCCTTTTGTATTCCCCAGTCCCAAGTTATATTTTAACTGTTTACTTCATTTTGTATCGAGTAGGTTAAAATGAGTGAGCAGGTCAGGGTTGAGTCCACTGCTCAAGGACACTGAGAAAATGTCTGTGTGTGTATGTGCAAATCTGTGTTTGTGCAGAAAGCGAGGGCAAGACGACGTGGAAGAACAGAGTTGCAACATAGATTAGTCCAGCGATTTTCAAACTGGGGTCTGGGGACCAACAGGAGTCCTTGAGTGGGTTGTAGGAGGCCCACAGCAAAAGGAATAATACTAGATTTGAATTTTTAAGTTAGAACAACAAGGAGAGAAACAGGGTTGACTGTTCTGATTGATTGTAATTTATGGTGATCCTTTGATCATTGATTGACTATGAATACAGAATACAGATTGCCCAATTGCCCGGAGCAAGTAAAATGCCATGTGGGGCTTGCAAATCTCCCAAAAAGGATTAAAATATTAAACTCTTTTGATAATCGATTAGTAACCATTAATTGAAAAGTAATTTTTTTCAGGCAAAAATAGCATTAAATGCCATTTTCAACCTTTCAATTTGTGGAGATTTCCTGCTTTTCTCTGTTTATTATCATATTAAACTGAGTAACTTTAGGTTTTGGACATTTAAAGACATCACATTGGACTTTGAGAAACTGGGATGGACATTTTTCACTATTACAAAAAAAAAAACACCCTAAGTTAAATTTAAGAAAAAGAACTTTTTGTTATTATTTGATAAGTGGTGATGAATGAAATGATTTGTACAAGTGAAAGGCAAGTAGATTTCTGACCCACAATCAATCAATCCAAAGGAAGTTAGTTGCCAACTATTTGGATAATTGATTCATCATTTTAGCCATTTTTCAAGTAAAAATGTCAAATATTTACTGGTTCCGACTTCTTAAATGTGAGGATTTGTTGCTCTGTTAAATGCTGATGAGCATTTTTCACATTTTTGACATTTTATAGACCAAATGATTAATTGATAATGAAAATAATGGTAAGTTGCAGCCCAAGTGAAGAAGGGATGGAGGATTTGTGTCCATGTGTTACGGTGATGCTGACAGAGGTAGTGTCATCGCAGTGAATTTAAGAATATGGTGAAGCACAGAGTTACTCACGGACATTATGGAAAAAATAAAACACTGACTTTTGTTTATGAAACACTTGAACCACTGAACCCCGCCACCCCCACAGAGCTCATTAGCTATTCTATCCTTCTTCTTGTTTTGTTTCTTGAATCCATTTTATTGACACCTTTTCCCTCACACTCTTGCGAGCCGTGCGAGATCTCCCGTGTCTCTGATCAGCGTGTCAATTCCCTCGATGAAGCCCTGCAGCGTTTTCCATTACCTACATTATTTGAATTGGCAGGTTGGACAACAAAGACATCTGCTCGCTAACGTCTCCATTATATCACCGTCTGCCCGAAACCCTGACGTGACACGCGGTCAAACCAGGTCATCATGATGAGAACGGCAAACAGAAGTGTGTGCCTTACCTCCAGTGCCTGACAGGGCTGCTTTGGCCCCGGCCAAAGTCAACAGTCCGTCTTGTTTTAGGTGCAGAGCGGCGAGGTGGCTGGAGATAGTGGAGGTCCACACACTCTGTTTCCACATCAGGTCTGTGTTTTTGTATAAATCTAACAGAGACATAGGAAAAATTATAATGATTATCATTTCTATTCACTTGTATCTCATAATTTACCCAAAAATTCTGCTTATTCTGACAATGCATCACCTAATATAGTGCAGAGCTTTAAAAGAAAACTTCAACATTTTGGGAAGCACGCTTATTTGCTTTCTGGACAGAGAGTTATGTAAAGAGATTGATCCCACTCTGTCTGTCTGTTAAATATGAGGCTACAGCCTGCAGCATGTTAGCTTAGCACAAAGACTGGAAACAGGTCGAAACAGCTAGCCAGGCTCTGTCTGTTTAATTAGTAACAAAATCCACTTTCCAGCACCTTAAAAGCTCACAAGTTAACATGTTATATTGCATTACTTAATCAATGCAAAAAAACTTGTTAGAGAGAATAGATTTGACGATAGCACTAGCAAGTTTGTAGCTAGCTAGCCAAATGTTTGTCGACTCCAGTTCTCATTTCTTGCTGTAACAATAATATTTTGATATTTAGGTTTGTCTCACAGATAAATTTCTCATGTTGATTTTGTCGATTTCTTCTTGCCACAGCTTCTGCTTGTGCATAATCGTAACCATGGTAACTGAAGTGCACATGTGCTGTATTATGACAATCACCACTGTTGAAGCCTTTCAGCCAGAATACATGGGGCATGGACCATGTCAACTGCAGCGTGTTCTATTTTTTTTCACTCTACTTGCGGCAGCGCAAACTTCCAACAAGAAAAAACTACAGATTTCTGTGTAAAAACAAGTGAAGCTGGTTTCAAAATGATTCAAACAAATATCTCACCGTACCACAGGCAATGCAAAGCAGAAGAGCAGCCTTGTGAGTGTATTTGCTTTGTAAATCAGTCGATTCAAGTGCATCCATGATCCTGGAGTGAAAATTACCTAGCTCAGTGGTTCCTGAACTTTTCTGGCATGCCCCCCTTCAGAAGCTCCAAAAAAAATTAATCAAGTGATCTAGTTAATTAATTTAGTAGCAGTTGATATAGCCTACACTACACTCCTGCATTATAAACCGCATTATCACTCTGCAAAACTCAATATGTGCACAGTGAAGCTGATCATCTATGATCTATTCTACTTTAAATCTCATCTGCGTAGCAGGTCGTGTCTGTGCTCCATGTATTTCAGCTGTTCAAAGAGGCTTCATGCGATGCTCCTCAGCGAACCCCTTTGCTGAGGGAATTATTTTGCTTGAAGCACAAACTCAAAGCAGCTACAAGGATTTTTTCTACTCTGTTGATTTTGGAGACTCATGTGGACAAAAGCAGTGTCGTTTTTTCTGCTATAACCACAAAATATAACACGAAAAATAAAATGATCTAAATCATTATCTCCTCTCTCTTAAATAAAAGTAAACAAAGGCAAATGGTCTTTTTGCTTATATATAGAGGCATCAGTAAAAAAAAAAATCAAGACTGTTTTATAATTAGTTAAAAACTCCTTGCAGCTTTTAGTTTAAAACTTTATACAACTGGGCACAGAAACTTTCTGGAGTCTTCCCCAGTTGCCTGAAAGCTGTTTAGAGACAAGCAATAGCCCAACATATAACCCTCTGAAAATGGACCAATTGTCATTTTTACACTAATTTTTTTTTTTTTATGGATTAAACGAACAAGACTCATCTTCTAGTGAGCTTAAAGGATAGCAGAGGCACTCGTAGGTAGGTTTGCTACATTTGGATTGAGCCAGGCTAGCTGTAACCTACTGTCTATCTTTATGCTAACCTAAGCTAACCAGATGTTTGGGGTGAAAACACATATTTCCCAAAATGTTGAACAACTCCTTCCTAAATTGTGCTTGAAAGACAGGACTTACAGCAACCCCAAAATGGCAGGTAGTTTTTCATGCTAGCTGTGAGATAAATACAATCATCTTATAAAACAGAATAAGACTTTGTAACTCTCTGGACGCCATAAAAGGATTATACTACAACTAATATAAGGAAAAAACTAGCAAGTGCGCCTTTGGGGTCAGATTATTTTTTTCTCCACACATACTGTTTCCAAAGTCAAGAATAAACGTACATCCTAAAATTACATAAATACTTTTTTTTTTTACTACAGTTTACTTGAATTTCACCATGAATAGCTGCAGGAAATAAATGGCTGATGATTAATGTTACAGCAAACAAGAGCTGAACTCTGACCTTTGGAACTAGAGTTTCCTCCCGCCCATCCTCCTGCCACACACAAGATGGCATCCACCTTCTGTTCCCCTAGTAACGTGGCCACATCTGACGTCACCTGCACAAAATGAGAGATAATGTCTGACACCTTCTCATAAAGCCACAGGGCCAACGGCATTTAAATGTCAACTATTGTTAATCTCGCACACCAGCTGGAAGTGTTGATTGAATACATGCTCTATGCTGCGTTCAAGTCAGCAAACAAAATCAGGATATTTGGAGAAACCATCTACAGCAGCCTCCAAGTGATGAATACAGGGCTTCACTTAATAATATTTATCGCAGGAGAGAAAAAGCAAGAATACCCCCTGATATACATATGCTGCAGAATTTAAACAGTAAGTTATGTCATGTAAATTGGCTAAATAATAACATACCATGAATAAAAATGTGTTATTATACTATCCTGTATCCGGTAAGGTCAAGTAAAGTTTTATTAGTCATACGTAGGTTAACACAGGGTCAACAGTAAAATGAAATGTGTAGGATGAGGAGAACAGGTCAGCTCAGCAGTAAGAGCACTAGTCAACATAACAGTACTTGTCAGATAAAGACAAAACAAGATATGAAAGAAAATGTTCAAATATATAATTTTGGTTAATAAAATACAACACTACACTAATAGTACATACTAATTCTAACGATGCCTAAATATTAAAATGATGATTTGTGTGGGTAACTGTATATAGAGTATTGCACATAATGTATGTGTCAGCCCATTTTGCATATTGATAAAAAAAAAACTATGTAAATATGTTAGGACGATTGTGTGTAAGAGTAAAAGTTAAGTGACAAGTGCAAATTATTGTGGATCAGATATGTATCAGTCCTGGTTGATAGCAGTAGTGATGGTTGATGGTGCATATTTGCAGACAGATATGCTATATGGATTATAATAAGAATTTAAGAATATAATAAATGTTTCAACTATTGTATTTTACATTAATTTTACATTAATCTTGTCCCGGTCACGCCCCTGTTTCATCCTGCATTAAGTGGATGAACAGCAGAGAAAATGGATTGATGAACTTGTCATAAATGCTGCAAAAATATAACATAATTTTATAAAATAGAAAAATCTATCACTGTTGGATTTGGAATGCTCAAAATCTCCCAGTAGCTGTAACAAAATGTGGATCTTCATTGTTCACCATCAAACAAAGCAGCCAAACCAGCTATGTCACAGGGAAAAAATTTCAGTTTCTCTTTGTCATGAGAGATACTGGACTTCTGAGGCAGATGCTGATAACAGTATTAGGGAATAAAAAAAAAAAATCTGATATTGATGTCAGTTGGTGTTACAATGATCCCTCAAATGTGCTTATCAAATACTTGTAACAAAGATGTGTAACAGAGGCAGGATGTTTTACAGTTTAACAAACATCCACAGTTTCACTGATCATTTTTAAAGCTTTTTTAAAAAAAAAAAAAAAAAAATTGGCTATGAAAAAGTCTCAATTTATTGGTGATACTTCTGTATGAGCTACACAAATTAATGGGACCACACACAAGATGATCACCTATTTATACAGTTATTCTTAATTCCTGCCATACTATCCAATTCTCTGTGAAATCAGATGAAACAAGCCTATATTTACATTTTTCCAGGCAAAGTTCCTTGTGCTTTAATAATTAGAAGTGAAAAATGCAAATAGGAAAAAAATACATACATGTATAAAAACCTCAAATTAAGAAAAAGGATCATATATGTATAAAATGCGAACTATATAACTGAACGATATAAAATCTGCATCATGTTTGGTCTAAGAAAAGTTTTCTTATTAGCACATATCGGACAACATACATGCCAGTAATGATGTAGACCAATACAGCTGAGATTAGCCAGTATCTGTCTGGTTCTATTATAATTGTTACATTCACAAAGCCACTTATCAGCTGTGCTTAAAGTAACCTGTATCTATTGTTTTTTTTTTTTTTACATTTGCTTTTGCCGTGATTGTCTTTAAAATGCAATTTCTGTAATGTTTTAATTATTTATCAGCTTGCTTATACTTTTTGTTTTAATGGTCTTTTAAATCCAATTTTCATGTTTCATTTTAATTTATTTCTATGCTCATGTAAAGCACTTTGAATTGCCTTCTGTCTGAATGGTGCTGTACTATACAAATAAACTTGCCTCACTTGCAAAGAGCACCCGACTTTTCCGATCAGTTTTCATGGGACTTGAACGCAGCATTAGCTTTTTTTAAGCAAAGCAATAGTGACAAAAAGCAATTAAAAGCAAAATAAATCATATGCTACAACGCTGCTGGATTCGTGCCACCAATTGGACGCTAAAGCTGTAGGTTGTAACGGCTTCCCAGGTCTGTCAGCTCTTCAGTTTGACATTAAAGAGACAGAAACATCCAACATGTAGTTCATACTGTCGTGTCTGCAGCTCCTCACCTGTCCTGCCTGCTCGTTGAAAGATTCACTCATCTTCACTATCACGTTCTCATTCGCCTCATCGTTTGGAGCCATGTCGATGCTCGCAACCCACTGTTAATTCAATAAAGTCAGAAAAACAGAGACAGTTAGCTAGCTTGTCAGCTAGCAGAGCAGAGTGTTAGCAGCGTTACGTTTAATGTTGTTTGTTATCGCTCACCCATCCTTTAGATTTGAAGTGTTGGACACACTTTGAGCCCAGAGCTCCTCTTCCTCCATATACGATCACCCGGTTAGCAGCGGCCATGTTTAATCTGTGATTAACAACTAGCAATGAGTGAACTGTGAACACTGAGCAGCCGCTAAAATATAGAGATAGACGGAGGAGGAGGAGAAGGAGGCGTGTCTCTGGTTGTGCAACAAGTTGGCGAAATCAATGCTGCTTTCAAAGACTATCGGAAACCTCAAAATTACAAGATGAACCATACAGGCAGGATGAAAAAACAATTCTCTCTCAAGAAAGTAGTTCCTAAATGATGGATGGATAACTAGCACTTAAGGCCAGAGGAAAAATATGATATGATCTGATTTTTTTTTTACATTTGAGGGTGAACATTCCCTTTAAAACTATATGTACTACTCATCGTAATGGTGCATTTTACAAAGCTCTCTGTGCAGTATTTACAGAACTTGTAACGTGGACATTGAACCTGAGGTTGAACCCACACAGACAGAGACATTAATTTAAAGCTCAAACGTGCACAGCTCAGTCAAAGCTTAAAACTGGAATAAGCTGCAGGCAGGTAGGTAGGCTGTGACAACAGCAAGTGTCTGTAGAGTGTAGTTGTCACATGTTAGGCCCAGTAGAGGGCAGCAAACACCACACAATGATAACAGTGTAAGTAATGTTTTTCTGGAGTTTTTCTAGAGCTGTATGAGACCAGTAAATGTGTATTGAACACATTTTTTTTCTTAATGCACTGTTTCTGTACCACACACGCAGTTACATGTAGCATCTGTGTATTGTGCTGCACTATTGAAAGTAGCTTTAATGAAGAAAGTTCAAATGTCTGAAAATTGTTGCTGACAGAAAAGGGGACAAACGCAATTTCAGTCTCCAAAGTAATACAGTCCTTTGCAGAGCCTCCACTATGATGCGAAAGCCTGAAAAAGGCAACACTCTCAAGCTAGCCACAACATTGACCTCATCTGCTTCATCTAGACCAGCATTTCTCAAACCTTTTATACCACGTACCACCCCAGAAAATATGAAGCTCTCCAAGTATTAACAATATGACATTAAAATACATTAGCACGGGCCAACGCTATTCAACTAGAACAGGTCACACAGTAGGCAGAATTATTTCTAGTTATTTCTAATTTCTAAGATTATTTATCATTGACTGTTGCCACACAGTTTAACTTAACTAACATGACTATGTAGCTATGTTGAAACAAAAATATTACAGCACAAAACTTATATTAAATTACATTTCAGTGATCTCGCAGTATTTTCAAGTTAAGTTTA
>JAJHUR010138944.1:0-45823 GCA_027495735.1 Lutjanus campechanus
AGAAACTCTCCAGCAGCCTCTGCCATCCTGATGAGTGTTACCACACGTCTCCTGCTCTGTTCTCTCCAGAGCTGAGCAAACACACACCATTAGGGCGATCAATAATACTCCGGAGCACTGTTTTATCATCTCATGACCTAATTTCATGCACTTTAAACAAAGAGGAGGTGGGCACTGGAGATGGAGAATGTAATGTTTCCATCACAGCCGGCAAGAAAAATACAGCATAATTCCATTAGAGGCCATGAATATTAATCACATGCATTATACAGAGTTATGCATGTCCACACATTTATACACATACAGTGCATATACATTATATCCTGCAAGGTGTTATGAATTAAAAATATCATGCATGGATGCATTGATAAGATTATGTTTACTCTTTGTGCATTCATACATTATGATAGTGAGTACAAACTTCATTAATTACTTAAACCATATCAGGGTTGGGCCATCACTGATGGCTGACAGTCATCAACCACTGAGTCTTCTACCGTCATAATATTGTGATTTAAAAGCCTTCTGTATTTGATATAGTGTGTCCCCTCAAGTTGCTGGTGATGTTGGCAAGTTCTGTTGTTGACGAGGGAGAGAAAATTAACAGAAGCTGTTGCAGCAGGTCATCAGAGTTGGGAAGCAACTAGGTACAAATACCTTGTTGCCGTATTTAAGTATTTTTTCCAAGTATCTGTACTTTATTTGAGATTTACTTTTCTGACACCTTTTCACTTCCACTCCCTACATTTAAGAACAAATATCTGGTTACTCCTTACACTTTCAAAACAGGCTCGTTGCTTTAGTTTTCAAGCAAAATGAAAACCTTAAAGGGGCTAAATGCTAAATACAGCCTCGTTAGCTGTCAGGAATTTTATTTTTGCTATGTACACAACTAGTGGTGTATTGACCTCTGGAGTAGAGAGTCCCCTCTGTGCCCTCTCCACCCCCTCTGTGTGTGCTGTTCTAGAGCCTCTGTTTTGGTAAGCTGGTCCGGCCGCGCGTGTGTGTCAGTGCATGTGAACCCCTCCTCCTCTCCTCCACTGGAAACATTTTATACTTTGAGTACATAACAGAGCCACTTTTACTAGAATGAAGACGTTGAACCAGTTCTACTTCTATCAGTCTTTTTTTACACAAGTCTCTGTACTTCCACTTGAGTATAGAATGTGTAGATTGGATTGGCCGGGCGGATTGTTGCAAAAAGCCATTCTTTTATTTTTTGTAGTTATTTGGAAGTTGAGTTACCCCTTGTCCCTTGCTGGACCTTCCACAGATGATGGTGGGTCCGCAGAAGATTAAACAGCGCTCGGGTAAGACGTTGGAAATTATCCAGTTCCTTGTCTCTTGTCATTTTTCCAGACTTCTGCAAGAAGACGTTGGAAGATAATTGAAGAATATTCAGGATTTAGGACTCTGGTTTAAGGATTTAATTCAACTCAGTGGTGTGTCGGTTAGGACAGACGAGTACATACAAGAGGTTCCACTTCAATCTTTTATTAAGAGGTTGTTTAAGCTGGTTTCATCTGACAACAGAAGGAAAAAGGATAAAGAATGTTAAACTAGACATAATTCCATATTAACACAATTAATAATCCAAAAAAGGTCATTTAACTTCAAATATAAACGCCATAAACCTAATAATCAAGAAATAAACATCATAGAAAACTGAATTGTAATCAACTAAAGTCATTTTAAATGCATTCAAATCGAAGCAACTCACATGTCATGTACTCAGTTCAGACATTTCAAAGGAAGGCTGAGGCATCCACATGCTCCTTTGTTCTCCAGAGGAAAAGGATGGACACATGTGGCCTGGCTGCTATACAGCCTCTGGGCTCCACCCATCCAGGAAGGGGAAGGCAGGTAGGAGTGGTTGGAGATTTTCCATCCAGGTAGAGGGAAACAGGTAGGGAGAGAGGGCTTGTGGGAATTTTCAACAATAATTAATTTTAGTATCATCTAAGAGACAATGATTTTATGGTATAGTACAGTAAACTGGGGACCCTGAGGAGGGTAATGAAAAAGGAATGGGTGGATTAGGGACAAAAACAGCCTTTAGAGATGGGCCTGAAGGCACAAGCTAGGTTAGGAATTTTGTATCCCGATGATCTCCCCATGGAGTCCAATGACATCCGTTTTGCTTTCTAGCAGCCACTAAAGGGTTTCAGCCACTACGTTGAGGGGCGGTGACAAAATGTCAGCATGTGAATAGTTGGGATGTCAACTGGTTGGGCAAACCCAAGACACTCAGTAGCTTGCAGAAAAGAGATACCAGTGCCTCCATTGTAACTGTTGTTGTGTTTCTTTTAATTGTGCTGTTATTTGCATATTTGTCTTTTACATTGTTTTTGTCTTGTTATGTCTTCTATGTCATTTTTGTCTTGTTACATTTTTTTATGCTCTCATTTTATATCTTGTTACATCTTTTATGTTCTTTTTGTCTTATTATATCTTTTACATGATTTTCCTCTTATGTTACTTTTGTAGTGTTGCATCTTTTACATTATCTTTGTCTTGTTATGTATTGTTATGTTGTTTTCATCTTATGTCTTTAATGTATTTTATGTCTTGTTACATTGTATTATTATATCATACCTTTTACATTGTTTTTGTTTTATGTCTTTTAGTTTTTGTCTGATGTTGTTCTGTCTTTTGTGCCCTTTTCATCTTAGCCTCGCAAGCCTAATTGAAAATGTAAGGAGTAAAAGGTACAGATATCAGTGTTAAACTGTAAGTAGTGAAAAGTTGTCAGTTATCAGAAAACTAAATAAAATAGATTTCTCACGTATCTGTTACAAAGTTTTTGGAAATTATTGGTTATGGCCAGATATGGGAAGTACAAAGTAATACAATGTTAATATGCAGAATCATCCAGTATTCATGTTCTTGTCTGGTGATAGGGTTGGGACTTTGGGTCTTTGTATTTCCAGGTGTTCATGAAATAAATCACAATCATGGACATGCCCCCAGCCTTTCACAGCAGAGAAAACTACTCATTCTTTCATGACTTTGAGACCCCTTTTTATATACTTAGCATTTTTTTAATCCTTCAAATTTGTTTGGGTGGTTAATAAACATGTTTCCGTGGTTTGACAAACTCAGAACACACATTTATTGCCACTTTACAAGTATTGCGGACACTTGAAGTGCTTTCATCTAACTACCTTTGAAATGCCGCCCTTGCACACAGGATGTCTTAGAATCTAATTGGCAGATTTCCTTGAAACTTGCCGAGAGCCTCTGTGTTTCCAAGGGGATTTCGATTTTAGCGACCATATGGCATAATTTCCTCAAGACACGTTACATTTCGGTCCCGGTAGTACTAAGGCCTTCAGAGATCTATTTTTCTGTTCTGTCCAACTCTTTGGCTGGCACAGTGTAATGAAAATTTAAACCTCTAGGGGCTGCTAGCAAGTTTTCTATACTTCCCGAGCATCTTAATGAGCTCTACAGCTGTTCATGAGACACTATACTGTGTTAGCACATCCAAATGTATTGTTTTCATATCATGTGTGAGTCTTGGGATAACATCAGAACCACTTTTATCTGCCAGTGATCAGAGGCGTCAGTGTCATGAAGCCGTGGCAGCAGATGGCACTGGTTAATGCCTGCGCCTCTCGTCTTTGCTCCTGTTCCATTTATTTGCTCTGTTCGGTAAACAATGATTGGTGTCTGGCTGCCCTGTGTGAGGCAAATCAGCCCCCATCTAGTGTGATGAAAAGTGACATAAATAGATTTGGTCTGAAAGGTTTCCTTTCCCGTGATTAAGAGCCTCGCAGGATGCAGCGAGAATCCCGATTCTAATAAATTTGCTTTCCATATGCAAACCAGCCGCAAAACAAACTCATCAATTTCACATCAGCTTTCATTTAGCTTAATGGCCAGCCATTAACAAAACCAATCGCCTCCCTCCTGGTCCTCCCTCGCCGTGTTTCTTTGAGTTATCAGAGCACACGGAGTCATATTCACACACACACACACACCAACATGCACTCTCCGACTTCACTTACCAAGCAGCTCTGTATTTGTTGTGGCACCAGATGGTAGAGATTGTTACCAGCACTTACTCTGGGGTGAGAATCATGAGGAATTTATTGCACATGTCTCAGAGTCGGGTACAATACATCTCAATGCATTTCAATAACGTTGCACCTCGGAGATGGCGCGGCGAGCAGCCATGCAAAGGAGGCCGTCATGAATAAACGCATATTTTAACGCAATCTTAAAGACATAACGGCGCTGCTCCTGATGGAATTGTAGCCTGTAAGCAGCGGGATTACTCTCGTCTGAAATTGCTCCCGTCTCTACTCCCTCGAGTTTTAAAGTGTTGCAGGAATAGGAAGAGATGGCTGTGGGTGGAGAGCCGCTGATTGTGTTATATGACTGTCATCCGTATTGTTTTTTTTCCCCTCCAGATGATTTTATTTCACTTTTGCCTTTATTGGACGTATAATGGCGAGAGTGACAGGAAATATATGGAGGGAGATGGCGGTGTGCGGAGCCATCCTGTCTGTCCACAAAAGCAGCGGAAGAGTTACGGTGGCCGAGTGTCGGATGTATCTTAAAGCTCTGTTACCGTAAATCAGAGCAGGAGAGACGACACATTTTTACTCCCTTTTGCAAATGAAAAATGGGACTGTAGGCAGGCAGTAAGGATAGAAGATGACTTTTATTACTTAATCTATTCGTGCTACTGTAATGTGGTTTTATCATGGTCTACAATAAACAACTCCATCACCCAAAATGTATATTCATTTACTGCTAATTTTCAAGAAACAGAAAGCTTATCTGCTTTACATTTTTCAACTTTGGTCACTTTTAAGTTCCAGCAGTGAAACTTTGGACCCAAAGCATCATGTGAGCAATATTAACATAAATCCAAACAACACTTTTGTTTATGTCCTACAACTGTGGTCTCGGTCTCAGTGTGTTCAGATATGTGAAATAATTAGTCAATAAAATCACAAATGAAATAGTTTCATATAAATATTACTTGACTTTTTTTTCAAATCCAAACAAATGACTTCCTGTGGAAACAGGAAGTGAGCACATGGCTGACTGGGCCACCCATACCAGGTGACCCTTATAGAAAGAGTTCACCCAAAAATGAAAATTTGGTTGTTTTCTATTCATCCTCATGCCAATTGAAGGTTGGGTTTGTTTTCCTGTGAAACTCCAGCAGTGTTTCCAGTTTTCAATCATAAAAAGACAACAGAATAAAAACATAAAATGCCCCCATACTGCTTGTCTGATGTAATACAAGTCTCCAAAAGTCCCGACACGCCAAGTTGACTTAAAAAAAATGTTACTAACACCATGTTTTTAGCCTGAATCTTCACTGTAGCTCCCTAGCATAGAGCCATGTTCATGTGCACATGCACACTGTCTGAACTGGGTATGTGTGGTGTGACAGTGTGCAAACCACATGTCAGGGCTTTAGGAGACTTTGATTACGCCAGACGAGCAGTATTCAGTTGTTTTTTTACATTTGAAAACTGGTCATCATTCACTTCCATTGTTTAGGAGATTCTGCAACATTGTTTCCCTGTCAAACTCCAGCAGTGTTCTGTGAACTAAAAAAATTTATCCAACCCTTAATTGGCATGAGAGTGAGTAGATAATGACTGAATTTTCATTTTTGGATGAACTACCCCTTTAAGGCCAAGAGAAACAAAAGTAAAGATCGCCTTTTCTTCTGGAGTATTAATCGTGTGTCTTTAACAAACTAATTTTTAAAATAGCTTCATATTACTGTTGAATTCTTGGATTTAAGATGCTGGGAGTCAAAGCTAACATAGCAGACCTCGCTAGCATCCATTTAACTCCAAAATTAACGAAAATGTCTGTAGAGGAGGGTGTGGTCAGCAGTCAGCTGCGGGAGTGAGGTTTAGGGGAATGACTCATGAGAGTGGTGTCAGGTGTGTTAATTGACACAGCTGATGCTGGTTGTCTAATCACACTCGCCCGTTTTTATGCAGTTGTGTGTTGGCCCTCAGATGACCACTGCTCGTGAGACAAGGCGGGACTCTGCCTGGGATTTTTGTTTGCTGAACTGACGAGGCCAAATGACATGTGCTACAGGAGTCAGACAGCCACAGGCACATGCTGAAGGATTGCTGATTTAAGTTTCAGTATTTTGGGGAAGTTGTCAAAATAAAAATTTACTGACTGTGAGCTGGAAACGTGTGTCTGTGCTGTAGAACTCACAGTGGTAGCGAGATGGCTACAGGTGTGCCATTTCTGCAACTGTTTTACTGTAGGTGTTGTGGTAAAGACTTTGTGTTGCAATAGAGACTATTTCAAGGCAAACAAGTGGTTATTTCAGTATTTTAACCAAGAGCTTAAGTTCCCATCCTGAACAATTTTGGGAACTGGTCCAGTATTGATTGGGACTGCAATGCACCCCAGTTAATGTAAACAGTGACTTATTGTTAAAGGTCACATCATTACCATTTACCATTAACATTATGTCCTTACAACACAAGATGTTTGACATTACAGTATAAAAAAATAAAAAGCTAAATTTTCTTTTGTGTTTCAACACAACTGACATCTAAGGTTACTGTGTATGTTTCCATTTAGTAGCGAAAATCATGAAATGCCCTATTTTTTAGTATTTCAGTATTTACCATGATGCACAAAGCTTAATGAAAATACATTTAAATGTCTTAAATTTTTATTTTTTTTAAATAATAAATGAACACTACATTACAGAAAGGTAGTCAAAAGTGCCTCTAGTTGAAGAAACACCCTAATAAAGGACAGTTTTTAATGAATGTCCACAAAATGGTCAAGGAGTTTTGATTTCCCTGCAGTATCCACACGTGTGTAAAAACATGGCTGACATTTTTGTGGTTACGTTAAGGCAAGTCAAAGCACTTGGTTAAGGTAAGGGTTAGAAGCAAACACTGCTTTCAGCTGTCGTGGCCTCAAAACTCGTGAAAAATATGAAAGCCAGAGGGTGAAGTGAGCGATAATCAGTTGGTTGCATTCTACAAGGTCACCACTAGATGCCACTAAATCCTACACACTGCTCCTTACAGTCACAGAACAATTAAAAAATGACCAGTCATCCACTTAAACTAGAATTCTACAAGCACCTCTCTCAATTTGTGTTTCTGTGTGTGTGCGCAACACAATCTTTTCCTGTTGGCTGCTTTTGTCAATATTTAGTGCCATTCACTTCTTGAAAGAAGTGCCACTCTCGATGAAATATCTGCTCCTCCTGTGTCCAGTGCTGTTAATGCCTTTACACTGCATTAGCAGTCTGCAAAACGCACAACAGTGCCACAATAGATGGACCACAAATCATGCAATGCAATTAAGGCAACATTAGCAAGGTCAACATGAGGCAAGTAACATTAGCATAAGATTCATTTTCCTTTTTCAAATTTAATGACTCAAAGATGATTAATCAACTGAGTGATCAGTCGAGAGCAGGGCTGCACCCAGCTAAAGACTTTTCTAGTTGACTTGTAGAGGTAAAGGTCAACTTTACTGCCACATATACAAATTAAACATAGTGTACAATGAGATTCAGTGGCTGCATTTAATCCATCTGTATCTGTGCCAGCACCTTGGTCAGGAGGACTGACAGCAGAACTGACCATGTTTTGGGTGGTGGGGGGAAAGTGGAGCTCCCAGAGGAGAGATAATGCGAACTCCATACAGAAAGTTCCCGCCCAAACCAGGATTGATAGTCACTTCAAGCTATTAGTTGACCATTAGATTATATTTTTGTCCATCTAAACAAGGTCTGAGAGAGAATATTATAAGTAACATCGTTAAGACCATTCAATACAGAAATTCAAGACCCAGAGGCACAAACCAAGCCGGGGTTCTGACGATATGTGCCACCTATCGAGATGTGCTACTTAGAAGTTAATACAGTATTTCAACTTGCTCCCCATATTCTTACAGTATATGTGGAGTGAACACAGGTGTAATATAAAATGATTCTGTAGTGGGAACATTATTCGATGAATGATATTGGCCCACTGAAATATGAAATATGAAATCTTAAAGATGTTATAATAGAGTATCAAAATATGCTCCCCATATACTTATGTACCCTGTTTGTAATAAAAACAGTGCAATGGATAGCATTTCCAGACAAGTCAGCATAAAACAACAGAAGACTAGCTGTTAAACACACAATATGTAAATTGTGCCACTAGGGGTCTCTCTCGCATTTAAACAAAAGATGTAGTTTTTTGAGGTTTAGAAATTGCATGGAATCATGGGAGTCGTTACTTTCACTTTTAAACACCCACCATAGTGGGTGAAAATCTGACATGACTCGGGCAGTAAATATGTTCAAAAATTAGTCACGTCAATACGTCACGTTTACTTTCTTCCTCACTGTTTGACCTATCCAGCGTATCCTGTGTTTTCGCAGAAGTTCTTGCCACTAGCTAGCAGGAAACGCTGTCACCTTGAATGAATTTCAGATTTTTCTGCATGAAACATTTGGGATAAAAAACACACCTCAACAAAATATCTAACATTTGCCCAGTGGTTTTAGGCATTTTAATGGAGAAATGTTAGATATTATAACTTTAATTGCTAGCAGTAAAAGCTAAGCTTAAGTTTTAAGTCACATAACATTATGTTTTGACCTGATTCAAGTCATGTGACCAGGCTTGGGGAGTAACAGATTACATGTAATGGCATTACGTAATCAGGATACAAGAAAGTAAATGTATTACAATTAGTAAAAATGGGGATTATTTGTGGGATTATGATTTTAAAAAAAGAACGATATCCTACCATGCTCAGTTCACACACAGCTGCCAATTCATTATCATGACCTCTCTGGGTGGAAATTTCACCATTTTTGGTCTTTAAATAAATCTATTCATCAAATTGCACACAACAAAGGAAGGAACAACTGGACAAACTAATAAACCTAACAACAAACATAAAACACTTATAGCTGCAACGATTCATCTATTATTAATCGACTATTAAATGTGCATCTATTTTGATAACTGATCAATCGTTTTGAGTCATTTTTGAATAAAATTTCTCTGATTTCAGCTTCTTAAATATGAATATTTTCTGGTTTCTTTGCTTCTCTTTGACAGTAAACTGAATATTTTTGAGTTGTGGACAAAACAAGGCATTTGAGGATGTCATCTTTGTTGTTTGATGTTTTCCTAAACCTAATCTTTTGCTGCCTTAACCTAACCAAACTGTGATGGTTTCACAATGTTAACGATGTGTTTAAAAAAATCTTTCTGGCAGAAACATCTCTTACAGACGATAAAGGGTACTTTGTGCATCAGTTGAGCTGGGATGAGAGTTTGTTGAAATAGTTGCACATTCTTTCATGAATGTAGATATGAAATCCTGTCATATCTCAGCTGATTAAGTATTAAATCAAAGCTAATTAGAATATATGTATATGAAGTGTATTGTCTTGCTAAAAATCTTTTTTATGTTAAATGGCACTTAGATACTGACTGAGCTCGTCAGCAGCAGTTCTAAAGCACTTGTATTTCAGAGGAATATTATTTCACTTGAAGCTGTCACTGCTGCTTTAACTGCAGTATTTGTCTGCACTGAACCATATTGTAGCAGTGTTTGCTTTTTTCATTATCTCACAAGTGTTTTGTAACTACATGCATGAGGTTATGAAGTGCGAGCAGCCAACATGATCCACTCTCAGTGAGTGCACTCTTGTCTTTATAAAGCATTTACTGCACCAGTGGCAGTACAGTGGAGTTAGATGATGTGGCTCTGCTCAGAGTAGCAATCTGTGCAGGGCTGACACATTCTGATTCTGTGCACACAAGCCCGGGAGATGATAACACTGTGCACCAGATTCCATTATGTTGTACTACATTGTAAGATATTCATGTTATTTTGTGTCTCTGGGTAGAAAATAATGAATATTCGTACATTGTGATACAGTGCAAAATAACAGAAACCACAGCAGCAGAACTCACACAGCAAAGTTTGGTCGGAAAAAGAGCTTTGCCAGTCATCTAGGGAAAGTTTGATTTTGGCTGAAAGTGAAAGAGGAAAAGATGCCTTTTTCATGGCTATTCAACTGTTCAAAGACATCCATCTATGCCTGGTTTTAGTTGAAAGTGAAAGATGAAAAGTCATTGTAGAAAAGACAGATGGAATAACCACAGCCCAGATTTCAACGTCCACTTCGATATTTATTTTTGGGCTCGATTTTAACCAAATTAGACGGACTAAATAAGGTACAAATATCAACATCTGTTTTTGGGCTATATTTGGACCAAAATAGACGGACTAAACATGGTCCAAATTTTCAATGTCTATTTGTGGGTTATATTTGGACCGAAACAGACAGCCTAAACATGGCCCAGTTTTCAACGTCTATTTTTAGGCTACCTTTGGACCAAATTGGACGGACCAAAAAAGACCCATATTTCAGTGTCTAATTTTGGGCCATGTTTGGACCAAAACAGACGGACTAAACATGGTCCAAATTCTCAAGGTCTATTTTTTGAGCTACATTTGGACCAAATTGGACTGACCAAAAAAGACCCAAATTTCAACATCTAATTCTGGGATACATTTGGATCAAATTGGACAGACTAAACATGACCCAATTTTCAATGTCTATTTTTGGGTTAAATAAAGGCCACAATGAACTCACCAGCTTTAGCCCAAGAGACTATGTTGAAATGATGTTGAGTGCTTGGTGGGAAATGACGACGGGGCTGAGTCAACACATGTCAGAGTGGCTAAAAGAAAATGGAATATTATGCACTTCAAAATATAATATATTTTTAGATTATATTTTTCAGGGCTGCTGCTGCTCAGTGTGTCTACCATCTGTACATACTCTACATCTGCTACCCAACAGTACATGATCTCCTGAGTACTGATACAGGAGAAAGGAAGGAGAAAATAAGGAGATTTGCATCCAGGCCAGAGTGTATGGAACACTGTGGAGAACACTCATAGAATGGACATAGTGTTGTTCCAATACCAGTATCAGAGATACGTACCTCAGATACAACCTAAAAAGCTGGATCAGGTATTGCCAAGTATGTCAGTCTATGCATCAATCCAATATCGTGAACTTTATTATCCTGAAATGGGACCCTGCTACTTCCAATCAATGTCCCATATGCAAAATTCTTTTAACCCAAGCCAGGCCATACAACAATGATAGCAATCATAGCACATCCACACAGGGTTAGTAGTAATAATAATAATATATATATATATTTGTTAATCGCACTGGTATCAGAGCAGTTCTTGGTATTAACTGGAAGGAAAAAGTGGTATCAGTACTTCTCTTCATAGACAGCAGCCCCAAGGTCTTGTCAGAGCAGAGGAGGTCTGAGCAACTCACCAGCCAACAACTGAAGCAAATGTCAAGATGACAAAGACTCAGGAAACTGTGGGTGACCCAGACACCATCATTTTGTTACAAGCTCAGACAGACACTCATGTCAGTCCAACAGACTGGACTTAAAAAGATGCAACATGAGTAAGAAACTTAAGAGTTACATGTTTTGTGGTCTTAGTTATTATTTTGAAGAAACTAAGCTAAAGGAAAAAAAAGAGAAAGGCTTCTTAGTTAAAGGGATAGTTGGGATTATTTATTTGGGGCACTTAGTCAGTGCATTACCTGACCCCCATACTGCCAATGTGTGACGTCATGGAGGGTTTACACCGATGAGTTTTGTCAGCCTGGTGCACTGTAGTGGATGGATTCACTGAGAGTGACAAAATAGCAAAATTAACATCATGCTGAATTGAAGAAGACTTGAAACTTGCAACTGAGACGATAAACTCATTAGTAAACTGTTTACTGAAGTCATAAATTGAATGTAAAGTGAAATAACTTACCATAAGACAGTCTGACTTTATTTTTAAACCGGTGGATTCGCCCCCTGCTGGCCATTATAAATTCCTAAGCCCAGTGCGTTGGCTTAATGCTTTCTTTCTGAGTTCCCCCTGAAGTCAAAATTCCAACTCAGGAAGTCGGACGAACCTCTCCAACCCCAACCTCAAAATCCAAGATGGCTGCCCTGCACATCAACACTAAGTGGCAACTATAGTATACTGTATAGTGTTTATTAGCACTTCTGACATGTTGCAATGGCATTTGTATGCGCAGTACACCGCGAAATGCGTTGTTATCACAGGTATAGCTAACAATGCTTTACTTTATTTTTTTGATTTTCTGACTTATTTGCTGAAACACCGCCAACAACTAAGCTATGGCTGATGATACATGCCTGTTCTTTAACTGACAGTACCGTATTAGAAATAATTGTTTGGTGACAACAATGGCTTGTCCATAATGTGAATATTTTTGAGGTTCAACAAAGGTTTTCTTTCACTCTGCGTCATAAAGGTTGCCTTTTTAGATATTAAAGGTATACTTTTGACCCCTAGTAGAACTAAGGAGCACCTCTTTTTTTAATGAGTGGGCCTCCATTTAGTTTGTCTCATGCACACACACATGGGTGGCATGATACCCATTCATGTTGAATTGTTCTACTGATCTAATTACCTTGCAAGGCAACTGGAGTTGTGAGATCACGTGATACTCCATCTCGCCAGGCTTCAAGTTATCAGTTTGTGTCCACACCAAAAGTGTTGCAGCCAATCAGCATCCTGCGAGGGACTACTGGCAGCTATAAGCGGGGTTTTAAGTATAACAATGGCAAGAATCATCCATGTAAGTAACTTGTCTTGAACAAACAATGTCGGCTCCTGAAGACGTTAGCACAGATACTGTGATAGCATCAGTTATGTCAGAACTGGAGAGTATTTCTTCATCCAATCACCTGACAACTTTTTTTGAAAGTGCTCGCCCTTTTCCAACCATTTCGTAGGACAACTTCCCAGATGGTTCTGTGTAACAAACCATCTGCCATGTCAGGTTACTGACCTACAGGTAACAGCAATATGGTAAATGGTAAATGGACTGTATTTATACAGCGCTTTTCTAGTCTTATAGACCACTCAAAGCGCTTTCACAATTACATCACATTTACCCCATTCACACACACTTTCACACACTAATGACAGGTGGCTTCTTCTTCTACAGAAGACCCAACCTGTACATCAGAACTCATTCACTCACATTCATACACCGGTGGCGCAGCACCGGGAGCAGTTCGGGGTTCAGTGTCTTGCCCAAGGACACTTCGACATGTAGACTAGAGGAGCCGGGAATCGAACCACCAACCCTTCGATTGGGAGACGACCCGCTCTACCAATACACCACAGCTACTCAGTAAACAGACTTCTATAGACTTCTACATCAGGTTCCCTCTGGCCCTGTGGAGGCTTCTGCTCAGAGATGTGAGGAGTTTTCTATATTTTTTAAAAATAGAGTTGCCTCAATCAGGATGGGAATTAGTAGTACAGATAATAAACTTTGTGACACACCCACATGGGTCATGCCTGACCCCCAGTCTTTAGATGTTTTGCTAGTGTTTCACTTACTGACCTTCTTAAAATTGTTACTGGCACATCGCCTTGCAGTCTTGACCCAGTCTCTAGCAAACTCTTCAAGAACGTTTAAAGACAATTAATACTTAACTTGAAACAGGCATCTTTCCCACTGCTTTTAAGACAGCAGAAGTGAAGCCTCTACTGAAGAAGTCAAATCTTGATGGAGACAATATCAGTAATTATAGGTCAATATCTAACTTGCCTTTTATGAGTAAAGTTCTGGAGAAAGCAGTGTTTAATTAACTTACTTATCAAGTGTCAGTCCTCATCCTTTTGGATCTAAGCTCAGCATTTGACACCATTGATCATTTAATATTAATCAATTGTCTTGAGAAATGGGTTGGTCTTTCTGGCAGCGCTTTGGACTGCTTTCTGTCTTATTTAACTGGTAGGAGTTTTTATGTCAGCATGGGTGATCATGTCTCTGCGAAACACGATCTACCTTTTGGTATTGCACAAGGAAGCTGTCTTGGTCCCCTGCTCTTTTCCATATATATGCTCCCATTAGGTCACGTCATTAAAAAATTTAGCATAAACTTCCATAGCTACGCCGATGATACCCAATTGTATATTTCTGTTGAACCAACCGACCCGAATGCCCTTCCCTCTCTGATTGCCTGTTTAGGAGCTATAAAAAGCTATAAAACAATGGATGAATTACAATCTCTTAAAACTGAATGAAGATAAAACAGAAATACTACTTCTAGGGCCAAAATGCAAGAGAGAGGCAGTTTTTAACATACTTGGGAGCTTGGCTCAACAAACCAAATCTCAGGTTAGTAGTCTCTTTGTCATCCTGGACTCTAACTTAAGCTTTGAAGCCCACATTGGCAAAGTGACCAAGGCAGCATTCTTTCACCTCAGGAATGTTGCCAAAGTAATACCTTTTTTAGGAAAGCAGGATGCAGAGAAATTGGTACATGCCTTTATCACGAGCAGGTTGGACTACTGCGATGCACTGCTTACTGGCTTACCAAAGAGACTGATTGCAAAACTTCAGCTAGACCAAAACTCTGGTGCTAGACTTTTAACAAGGACAAGGAAAAGAGAGCATATTACTCCTGTTTTAGCTTCCCTGCACTGGCTTCCCATAATTTTTAGAATTGATTTTAAAGTTCTTTTACTAACATATAAAGCTCTTCATAATATAGCACCTTCATACATTTCTGACCTTTTAACCCTGCATCAACCAACAAGAGCACTCCAATCTGCCGATGCTGGTATTTTAACTGTTCCTAAAGTAGTCCACAAGACAAGTGGGGAAACTGCTTTTACTTTGCTCCAAGACTATGGAACACTTTGTCCAGTTACCTCAGACATGCGAGCTCTGTTGGCACGTTTAAAACTCAATTGAAAACCTACTTGTTCAGGCAAGCTTTTAGTTAGTTTTTTATCCTTATTTTTATTTATTTATTTTTATTTTTTGTTTATTTTGTGATTCTCTATTATGTCTTTTTACTGCTGTTTTTATGCTGTTTTTGTTGTTGTTTTTAATACCAAGCTGTAAAGCACTTTGAGTTGCATGTTATGTATGAAAGGTGCTATATAAATAAAGTTATTATTATTAAACACAGATGAGAACAGTGTTGGACTTAAAACCCTTAGAGAATCAGCTTTGATTTGGAAAGAATGTTTCCTCTCCTCTCACTCCTACATTCTGTCACAGGTTCAAAGAGCTACAATAAATAATATTTCATAAGCAGCTGTGAACATCTCATGCTGTGTTCTGAACAGCATTGACCCCAGATCTCCTTTGTGTTTGAAGTGCAAATTGACAGTTAGATGCAATCAGTTGTTCACAATAATAATAATGTGGAGAAAAGTGCAATTTTGAAAAAAAACATGGCTCTTGTTCTTAGCAAGCAGAAAATAACCACACTAACATGCTGATCCACTACAGAGATATATTTAGAGTTTTGTTTTTTTTCTTCCAATGGAAAGGCTCAGTCCCAAAAGCTAGTGACAGCAGCTTCATGCATGTATGTAGTGTTTGATGAATCACTTGCCCACTGATCTGAGTGACCTGATTCTGAGAGGGAGGGGCACAGAGAGAGACAGGAGGGCTCCTGGTGCTGCAGTGTAATGTATATCATGAGTGCATACATGTTTTACACATAAGGGATGGCTTATACATGTGCATAACATGTCTTTCACTGTGCAAAAAGTATTACTTTTCATCAAATTTATTTCAAAATTGTATTTTTTTAATCTGTCTCTATCATTTCGTAGTGTGTGGGGCGTAGTTAGCATTCACGGGGCTTAAAGTTTTCCAGGACTGTGCCTGAATTCTGGTGCAGGTCATTTTACATCAGAAAATAGATAATTAGATGTGTGTGGAACATAATCTTTTTTTAAATCATGTAGTAAGAATATGGCTATGAATACAGTATGTACTTGGCCATGAGGAACCTAATATTTTTTTTATTACTAAATTAGACTATTACATATTCTTTATGGCTTTGAAGGTTGTGCTTGGACTTGTAAACCATTACCAGACCACATATTCTGACTTAGTAAAGGGTGGATGATGTATTTTTCCACTATTTGGACCTTTAACGTTATGCAATGTAATGCAAGAATTCACATTTAGAAAAAGTATCGGTGTTCTTGTCTTGAGGCAAGGATGTTTTTAGCGTCCAAAGTATCATGTAGCCTAGGTTTCCAAACTTGTTAAGTCGTCACACCACCGAGACACCAAAGGCCGACAGTTGACAGAGCCGACAGAGCCGCTGAAAGACAGAGAGACGTTAACCAAACTCTTCCTGTTGTGCTTACAATCCAGATCTCTGACCTGCAAACAGTAAGCTACACAAAACAAAATTATATACAAAATTTAATTAACTAAAATTCAAAAATTGTTTTGGTTTCATTTTGCACACCGTAACACATAGATTACTCCAGTCCTCCTGGTTGGCATGTGAAATTTTTATTTTGTACAACTGACCCTTCATAAGTGTCACCCATTTTTGTTCTGATGTTCAAGAAACAAATAGTGATGTAATCTTTTTCAGTTGTTAGCTAGCTAATTACATCTGATAACTAATGTTAGCAAAATGCTGGTTAAGAAGCTAACTTATCCACATAAATCACTGGCTAGCTAGTTAGCTAGTATTTAGCTAACATAACCATGTTTACCAGTTCATACAGATGCAGTAGGAGTTCAACTCAGCAAAATGATTCTGAACTGTAACATCAACATTGTAAGCTAATACACAGTTCACTGAAGTTAACATTAGCTGACATGCTTACAAGCTAGCACACTTTCCATTTAAAACAGGGAAAGATTGTTGGGAAAGATTTGATGGGTTACGTTAGGACAGTGGTTCCCAAACTGGGGGGTGGGCCCCCCAGGGGGGTGCGCGGAGCCACTGCAAGGGGGGTGCAAAAGACCAGGGGAGAAAAAAAGAGTGAAACAACGCTGAATGAATAGGATCTATGTAGGGGGAGTAAACAAATGAGTTTGCTGTTTTTATCCAACTAACCCTTATTTTGCTAAAATTTAACTATTGAATTCTTTTTTTTATCAGTTCCATCCCCAATTATTGTTAACAATTGATTGAAAATTTTGTGGTGGAGGGCTTGAACTTTTGTTGGCTTCCGAAAGGGGGGCATACTGGAAAAAGTTTGGGAACCACTGCGTTAGGACACCCTTCAACTTGATCTAGCAAGTTTGTGTTAGTTTAAACAGCATATTACATAGTCAGCAGCAAAAAGGACTAACCTCTTTTCTATGACTCTGCTCAAAACTAACATCCAACACATCCATGTTCAAGAGGGAACAAATACAATGCAGTTATCTTGATTGCAATAAAACATCTTCGGTGAGACTTCACAAGTCTTTTGGCCAATCACAAAGAAGATCATGACAGCAGTTTTCTGAAATGGTCTAGTGCTTTCCGCACCTGGCCGCGCTTGACTTCAGGGGAACATGCAGACCTGAATTTAATACGATTTCAGAATATTTATTTAAAAGCTTCTGTCCTTTGTCTTTACAATGTATTCCAGTGGCTGACAGATAGATTTCCCGCACCCAAAATTCATTTTCATGCCATCATCATTAGTTATCTTTTGAACTCAGTGCTGTTTTGCAGCCAACCCCTGATGTGATCAGTGTTCACAGCCCCCCACCCACACATATAACACCTTCTGATGTTTTGTGGCACGACAGCATGACAGTTTTAGTCATGTTTGTGTTGCCACAGTAACCCTTTCAACAGGGTTACATCTGGACAAACTACGTCACACATCGCACCGCCACACCTTGGCCAAATTATGTTGATTTCGTAGAGATGGCAAAACAGCTATTTCACGTAAAGTGTGTGTGCCGCTGCAACCAGACAATCAAGATCAAAACAGTCATTTTCAAGCTGCAAAACAGACATTTGTGTTGGGTTATTTTACTTTTTCAACAGCCCTGTACTTGAAAAGAGATCCAGGCATATGATTTTCTCTTTCATATCATCCCTTTTTACTGTTGAAAAGGTCAGCCGGCGCCAAGGCACTCGAGGCAGCAATTTTCCCATCAGTAGCTGTCAGGTGCACCACCCACATCTCACCGGGATACCTGGGGAGGGACGGCCTCGTCCTCAGAGCCCACCACCGCTGAGACCTGTCAGTCAGCCGGACCTGCGCTCCGTCTGCTGCAGCCCCCACACACACACATATTCACACACACATTGCATGGAAGTTTGAGCCTGAACGCTCACTGAAGGAAGGTTTTTGACAAGCGCTCGGTACATTATCCCAGTTTCTCTTTTGTTCTTTACACCCTCTGATGTAAAGTTTTTGCTGATTCGAGGAACAAACACAACAAGACGCTTTGTTGAGGTTCAGACGTGAGTGGGCTTGTGTTGCTAAACATGGAATTTAGGAAAACACAGGAGGCAATTTGCAGACTTAAGACTGCTGTGGATAATTCCAGCAAAGAGGATTTGAACCAGGTGTTATTTCATCTTTTCTCCTTTTTCATCACCTTGTGCAAAAACCTGGCTTTTCTCAGCAACACTCCTCACCTCCATTTCACACTTTGGTCTGGTTTGGCCCAAACACGTTAGAAAGAGAACAGTAAGCCAGAAAAGAAACTGTTTCTTCTTCTGACAATTGCATATATAACAGGGAAGTGAGCAAGCGAAGTAAATGCTTAAAAGTATAGGAATATCAAATACGTTGACAGAGTTGCTTGAGAAAGGGCAAAATAACATGATTTGGACTTTAAAAGGTATTTTTATGCATGAAAAATAAATTGAATCAATAAATGTAGGGGAGGTTGTGACAGAGTGAATGCTGAATGAAAAAAAAACTCACCTAGAAGAGGTCACTCAGTGGAGTGCAGATCCCCGACAGGCATCAGATGATGAAGCACCTACTGCAATGCCACCTGATGCAACCAGATCTGTCAAGGTCCACCAACATTAACATGACTCTTGCATACGTTGTCCTGAGCTGAAACAAGGTTTCAGTAGCAGTTGTTGATCACTTGTGGCTTCTAGCGGCTGGTTAAGAGGAGTGAGAAGTCAGAAGTTACAGTTTACATCCATGTCTGTCCAGACTCATATCATGTTTGTAGTGAAGACTAAGGAATTTAATGAGAGAAGCTGAAACTAATTGTTGGCACAAACATTTCACAGGACAGGTGATGCTTGCCTGTTTTGTTGTGCTTGTGGGTATTCCATCAAAGCTGATAAATAAGTCTGTGCTTAATGCGCTTAACTTGATGGAATACCCCCCAGATTGTTATTCTAACTGTTTGGCAACATTATAGAAGGGACTCATTGCGACAATGAGATACGAGAGCAAGACAAGTTTTGTTCAACCAGAAACAGCTTTTTAATTACTCTCGCTCATCATCATCGTCAACTTCATTCAGACTCAACAGAAACTAAATAAAACTCACTGAAACATCTCACTTTATCTTGTAACTGCTCCAATAATCACCATCTCTGGTTTTGTAAAAATAAATCCCTAAAATCACAGCGTAAGAGAGCGCACAGCGTGCAGGACAGGTGGTTGTGGGCAGCTGCTGCCACAGCCTCAGGAAAGAAATTCCACAGGTCCACTGATTTTTACAAGTGAACTATAGTCTCATGCACACTTTTACTTTCACTGACTGTGAAAATCTGATGTTTTCACATCATAGCTGATGAAGAAGGGCATTAAAACGCATGCTCATGTGGGCTCATATATGAATTTAGTGTTGAGAAAGAACCCTGCAACAGGCACAATGAGTCTACCCTGCTCACTAGTGTTAAGCTTAAAATGTGTTCACAGTTTAGAGAACATAATCAATATCGTCCTTGTTAATGATATATTTTCACCCACCTGCAACCCACCAGACATTAATCTGATATGTGTTTATGAACCGCCTGCCTGATCTGCGGTTGCCATTTCCAGGTTGCCACTGATTGTTCAGTTATATAACTTTATTTAACCAAGAAAAAGAAATGCCTCAAGATACTCTCTTTACAGGCAGCAGCGCATAAAACTCATTAAAATAGAAAAAAATATAAGGAGAATAATCCAATGCCAAATAGACACGATCAGAGGGATGATGTAAAATTGATAAAGTGACAAAAGTCGATACACAGTTTCGAGGAATGTAGATTCAGATGTACTATAGATTAGCACTTAAAAATGAATACATAAGACAGATCATAACATCATAAAACATAAACATGGATCAAATAAACAAGGAATGCTCGCTCGATCCACCCTGTAAATGAGGAAGAATAGTTTCAAAGTGATGGCATGTTCCAGTCTGATGCAGGCAATTCTGGTGATAAATAATATATTATAACCTCAGAAGTAGGGCTGGGCAGTATATCAATCAGTGGTGGATGAAGTACTCAACCCCAGTACTTGAGTCAACATATAGATACTCCTGGTCAAATATTAGTGAAATATTCAAAAGTACAAATTACAATGAACATTTTCTAATATCAAATGCCTCAGGAGCTTCCCTTTCCCTTATGTAAATATATAACATTTCTGACAGGATTTGTCAGTAACTCAGCATTTTTGCCAGATAGGTTCACTCAGGATACGAGTCCCAACAAGACAAGGGCCTGAACAGGGTCAAATTGAGAAGTGAGGTGACAAATATTTCGCTCAAATTAAAATGTTATAAAATGGCATTTCAATCATCGGTCATCACATAAAACCACAACCGCTACAACCTCAGACAACTTCATTTAAAATGTTTATCTGGAGTGAAACAAATGTTTGTTGACGTTCCTCAATGTGGGTTTTTCAGTTGGATGGTGAGTTCTTGAAAGCAGAGATGTAGTTGGTTCGCGTTAAACATTAGAAATGATATGAACTCATTTCCGAAATCTCAAACACTGACTTGAGATATGACTGTGGGAGCTGCATACATGAAAGCTCTTTTTTTTTCTTGCTCGGTATGCACCACAAGCAACAAGATAAGATACAGAATCAAAGTGTGAACAGTAGGTCCTGACATTATTTGGAACAATAAAACTGCATAAATACCAAGAAGATGAGCAAGAATACCAAGAATCACATTATAAATCAGAATGAACCAATGGCTGAGTCTACGAATGGGCAGTGAGGACTGGCCCATCCTGTACAACCAGCTGAACAAGTGCTCCATGGGGAGAAAAAAAAAATAAAAAAATTATTATAAATGACACCATAATCAAGCAATATTACATGAGAGGGAGTGCTGTTGTGGTAGTGATGCACCATCACCCAATTTTTTTTTACCATATTTAAAAAATAATACAGTATTACATACTGCAGCATCATCATGATGATCGCTCTGATCATATTTCTTTATAATCTGCATCAGACCAGTGACATCACATTATTTTTTGATGGTAAGTGTGAGCAGCTGTGTTGGAATAAACACAAATGTGACACATACTTCTACTTTTTGCAAAAGACTATCGTTGCTTTAACAACAACAAGAGGTTGCTGCTCCAGAAAATGTGTACGCACTCTTATTGTTATTGTTAAAGAGTTAAAAAAGACATTTTTCATTTCATTTCATCTCATCTTTAAATGCATGGTCTATTAAATGTTTTCAGGACCTCCTTGAAGAAAGGACTCAAGCATTATTTTGAAAGGGCCCCAAAGACTTTGAAAGTTAGCATAGGTGTCCCACAAGGATCTATTCTGGGTCCTCTTCTATTCTATTAGTCTTCTATCAACTATTCATTAACTAATAGCGCTAATACTATTTTAACAAACTCTTTAATAACTGCTTTATAACATACAGTGAAGTTGTTGTAAAGCATTTGTAAAAATCTTACAGTTGTTGGTGCATCGGCCCCAAAAATTCAATATAAAAATGTAAATGTCTACATATTAAACAGATTATTTTATGAGCACGCTCTCCATGTAATCCAATATTCAAGTATGTTTCATTTAAGATCTGTATTTGATAGTAGGTGGATTACATTTTACTTGATTGACCAAATTCTTAATGACCGATTAATCGATCATGGATTGATCATTATCATCCCTAATACATATACTGGTTGGTATAGTAAGCAGCCTTTATCAGAGCTTTTTATTACTGTAGTAGATGTACCACTAATTAACATCCATATGACTCACAGCCTGTCTTTGTATTTAGCATTTATTCACTTCAAAGTCCTTTTTCATGTAGTCTTTCTCATATTTTATTCACCGTCTGTACATTCTCTCTCATTTCCTCCATCTCTGCCCGTCTCTTTGCATCTGGGTGTTATGTGTGTGTACTCAGGCCCATCATCATCGCGCCGGAGTGAAGCTGACATGATCGCATTTATGATCCTCACCTAACTTCATCACGTCTCGCCCACCAGAGTAACACCGCTAATGGAGTCTTCTAGCAGGCAGCGGGGAGGCGAGGGGAGGGGCGGGCTGTGGCCACTCATGGGGAAAGAGGACGGATGCATGAATAAAAAATAAATATATAAATAAATGAATCAAAAACAACAGTTGAAGGCGTCTGCCCACGTGCGCCGTCGCAGCTCTCTGAGTGCAGTGACACTGAAGAGATTTCTAAAAAGGGAGGTCAGAGGGGAATAACAATAGTAAACACTGCTTTTGGAACAATAACTAATTGAAAATACCCACAAGCTGCTCCCAGTGGTTTGATGCTTTGATGGATACAGCAGCGCACAGACATGAAAAGCATTCAGAACAAACTGACTGTTACAGTAAATATACATCCAGTGATTCCCAGACATTTGGAATGCTACACAGGTTCTCACGCTATACAAAGGTGGTTTTCCCAGTGACCTAAATAATTACTATATCATTTCAAAACTGTCCTGCATATCAATGATTGCAGAGTGCATGGGGAATTTACGGCTAGCTGCAGGCAATTCTGGTGATAAATAATATATTATAACCTCAGAAGTAGGGCTGGGCAGTATATCAATCAGTGGTGGATGAAGTACTCAACCCCAGTACTTGTGTCAACATATAGATACTCCTGGTCAAATATTAGTGAAATATTCAAAAGTACAAATTACAACGAACATTTTCTAATATCAAATGCCTCAGGAGCTTCCCTTTCCCTTATGTAAATATATAAGATTTCTGACAGGATTTGTCAGTAATTTTTGCTAGATACTCAATGGATTCACTCAGGACACAGGTCCCAACAAGACAAGGGCCTGAATGGGGTCTAATTGAGAAGTGAAGTGACAAATATTTCACTCAAATTAAAATGTTATAAAATGGCATTTCAATCATCGGTCATCACATAAAACCACAACCGCTACAACCTCAGACAACTTCATTTAAAATGTTTATCTGGAGTGAAACAAATGTTTGTTGACGTTCCTCAATGTGGGTTTTCAGTTGGATGAGAGATATAGTTTGAGATTTCGGAAATGAGAGATGATTAATATAATTTCAACTGTTTAACATGAACAAACAATGACTTGAGATGTGGCCGTGGGTGCTCTGGTTTGTCAGCTTGTCTTTTGTTTGAATGAAAGAGGGAGCGCTTGCTTGTGCTTGTTACAGACTGGCCTGGATGGAGTATTTCTGCTTTTACATCAATCCCAGTTGAGAGCGGGTACTGTGATTGGTTTCCTTCTGTGAGGAACACAGCGTGTGGCCAATCGCATTTTAGAAAAGAAAAAACAGCAACAGCAGCTGACTTCAAAGCTATGCTTCGCCTAAAAGTAACGAGTAACGACAACCGCAGTGGACTCAAAAAGTACAATATTTGTCTTTGAAACGTAGTGGAGTGAAAGTCTGAAGTGTTAATCATCATTTAATATTCCTTTTAAATCTTCTAATTCAGACAGGCTACAGATCAGTGTTATTTGTTTACTTATTTACTTGTATTATTGTCATCTGCACAATAGTACACACACGGCTGTGTAAGAATGTGTGTGTCAATTTTATTGTGAAATTAAAAAAACAAAAAACTGCTGCTTTGTGTGATGCCACAACTCTCTGCAATGACATTATCTTTTTATGAAGTGTTAGACAATGACACATGATGGCACATTACATCATGTAACTGTTTTATTTTATATATCTGTACATCCCTGTTCGTGACACTATAAAGTAAACACGCCACCGCAGGTATTTCCCCTGATCAGTCCATTAAAAAGTGTGTGACAGTGATCCTACAGTAATAATCTCTGAATCATCTTTGTACCAGACGTCTCCTTCTCGTCCTGTCTCTACCTGTTTGTGTCATTATTCAGAACATGTGGCGATTTGCAGTCTAATAATACTGATAATGCTAATAATCAGATATTTCTTCATGAGCACGTTGTGACACTGAAGGGCATAAATATTCACATCAGAATCATCAAAGTGCTGCAGAAACTTCTGTCAGTCACTGGACTTTGATTTCCCTGCGTGGCTCTTGATGATGCAGGATGACAATCACCGAAACTGTCTAATCAACACCGCTCCTCTTGATAAAAGACTTGTGCGTAGTCTGAGCTCCTCCAGAAGCCTCCTCTCTCCTCGCTCCTCATCTCCTCCAGGTGCATTTAAGCAATTGGAAGACTCTTCATCATGGTGGAGGAAATTGTCACTGTTATTACATTTTTGCACAGTGATGCATCTTGGTCGCTTAGCAACTATCAGTGTCTCCGTCAGTAAATTGGAAATCAAGACCACTTGTGAAGTTTTACTGACATCAAAAGAAAATAAAGGAGGGGAGACCTGGGACGTTTGTAACAGTTTGCTTCAAAATTTGGGAGCTTTAACACAAAAATTCAGTGAGTTATAGGTGCTGAAACAAACTTTTTTTTTAATTTATTCTTGTACACATTTCCGGCCTTTTCCCACAGGCTGTGATTTTTTTGTGATGGTTCCAGATGGAAATTTGTTATTATTAATGTTAAAATAACATGTCTAGAAAAAAATACATTTAACTGTTGCTCTGAGTAATTTTAGATTAAAAATATGTGCAATTATCAGGGTTTACTACATGCGATAGCATGCATATTGATTCGGTGTCATATCATTTTTAAAAAGATGTACAAACAGAATGAATGCATTCATCTCTTGGAGTGATCAAAGTCAAAATGACCACTGATGGCCATTGTAGTAGTTATGAAATTCTGTCATTTTTAGCATTTACAAAGTATCTTTGGAAAAATAAATAAATACATAAATAAATAGAAATCAGACCCAATTTATTACTTCTTGCAGAGCATTTTCTATTGTTTAAAACATGACTGAAGGTGGAGTTTAAATGTCTTTGTAAAGCACTTTGGCCAAAACTTTGTTGTTTTTAAATTAATTGACAGGACTTGGCTGGATAATGGATTCTGTTTTAAGATGTGTAACACCTGACAAGCAAGTTAGATCAGATTGGAATTTATCTGTTAGTTTCCCCCTCAAAGAATTTAAAAAATAGATGCTGATCCTAATGAGCCTACCTGCTTAAATAAAGGATTAACTAACTAAAGCCATCGTGCCCGGCACAAGCACCCAAATTTTCACCTTTCACATTTAGTTTCTGAGAAAACAAGTGAAAAAATTAAATGGACAGGTAGCTTTTATATTTAAAGGCCACACATCCAAAGGCCAGGCTGCAGAGGAGCATTCTGAGTGACACAAATGTTGTTTGACACAGGGATCACACAGGGGAACACACACACAGAGCCACAAAAACACACACAAAGATAGACATACATTACAGGCCTCGTTTCCTGGATGTACTCGCAGGGGTTTATGTCCTCACCACAACAGTGTTTTATCTTGTCAGGATGCATCTCCTCTAGCTGCTGAATATAGTTTCTCTGTTATAGGTGCTGACAGAGACTGCAGAGGAAAGCCGGCTCTGCGGTTTGTTTACGTGTGTGAGTGTGTGTTTGTGCTCACACATGCCGAGTTGAATGAAATTCATCACAGCTCCGCTGCCGCTCCCACCAATCTCAGAGTATACACCTAAAATGAACATCTGCCACATTATAAAGCTGTGTGGCCAGAGGGAATCCTGCATCTGTGTGTGTGCATGTGTGTGTTGTTGTAGCTGCAAGCCTCCAAAAGAACTGGTGTCCTTCAAAGCCGGTGAGGATTTCTCAACCTGACAGGGCGTCCTGTCTGGGAGGGGGTCATCCTTAAAGTTTTTCAGTTCCTCAAAGTACTGGGCTTGTCCTCATGTAGTCCCGCTGCTCACACACAACTCCTCTTCACACACACACACACACTCTGTTGTGGAGGTATTACTTCTAATTTCTAACTTGGGGATGCCATGAAAGTTGGTTGAAACTAAGGTCCCGCCTCTCACTGGACAGATAACCAATCATACTTGAGGATAATAGGGTAGCACTTAGGGTGGCCAATTAGATTTCAGGGGTGGCCAGTGCCCCCAGTGCCCTCAATGACCCCCAGCCTGGGTGCTTCTCTCTACCATGCTACGCTATATACATGCAGTTGTAAATAGCCACATTGGCTATTCCACCCTAGTTGTAAATAGCCACATTGGTAATTCCACTCTGAATGCAAATAGCCATACTGAGTGCAGATGGCCATGAACACTCTCTACAATGCAAATGATCTAATATGAGTTGAAGTGAAACAACAGTTTTCAGAAACAAAACTACTTGGTAAGGTTTAGGAAAAGATCATTGTTTGTCTCTGCTATGCAGGTGTAAATAGCCACATTAGCCACATTCACTATTTACACCCCAGGCCTAAATAGTATTATTATCTAAAGACACATTTGTTTATCTCTGCCATGTTAGGATATATACAACTGGGTGTAGATAGCCACATTGGCTATTCCACCCCAGGTGCAAATGCCCACATTGGTTACTCCACCCTGGGTGCAAATAGCATCTTCCTTTATTTTTTAGCTTATGACTTGCTGACTCAATTGTTCTACCTTGATTTGGCTTGTTCAATACAAACTTCTTCCACTGATTCTAAACAAATCCCAGTATGTGCTGCAGGACATGTACATTAGAACCTCTCAGTAGATATTCCCCACATCACTGGGGGATGAAGTAACTTTGGTTTTAAGAACAGAAATTACTTCTGTGAACATTTTCAACTTCAACAACTTTACTAATCTTCTAAAATGAAACAACGATGGTGAAACAACAGTTCTCGGTCACAGTTTGGTTTGGTTCAGGCAACAAAATTGTTTGGTTTGGTTTAGGAAAATATCATGGTTTGTCTCTGCCTTGCACTTGTAAATAGCATTGTTACCAACACACATCTGAGTACTTATTTCTTTGGTGCCAAGCTATATACACCTAGGTGAAAATAGCCACATTGATTATTCCACCAAGGGTGCAAATAGCATCTGCCTTTATGTTTCACCTTGGTTTCTTTAATACAAAGTACCAACTTAGCATTAATTCTTAACAAACCACTATCGCTGCTGTATGACATATACAATGGAACCTCTCAGTAGATATTTCATTAGGGGATTAGGTAACTTGACTATTTACACCCCAGATGCAAATAGTATAGTTACCTACGGACACCTGGGTGCTTGTCTCTGCCATGGTAGGCTATATACAACCAGGTGTAGATAGCCACATTGACTATTCCACCTCAGGTGCAAATAGCATCTGCTTTTATTTTTTTATCTTATGACTTACCGACCCAGATGTTTTACCTTGATTTCGCTTGTTCAATACAAACTACATGTGCAACAGAACCTCTGAGTAGATATTTCCCACATCATTGGGGGATGAAGTCACTTTGCTTCTGAGAGCTGTGAAACAGGAATTACTTCTCTACAACTCTAATAATCTTCAAATATTAGTTGAGGTGAAAGATAAGAGAGCCGGCAGTCGACCAATGTGGCCCGGCGACGCAGCGATGATTACATTTCTGAAGGCCACCACAGCTTTGAAATTACACTCTGTATCTATTGAATAAAACTATTTTTCAATCTGGTTTCACACTCAAGGGTATCCTTGTCTTGTACCTGCCATTAAAAAGCAGCAATAATGATAAGACAATTAGCAGGCTAATTTCAATTAGTGAGCCTTAATAAGCCATTAAGAGCTGTCTGTTCCTAATGATCACTGGAGGCGAGCAAACTAAGCCATGTAAATGTCACTATAGAGAGTGCTATAATTTCAGCCCAGGTATTACACACTCTCCCTCATAATTAATGAGAGCTGAGGTGATTATATAACATGACATTAAACTGCAATGCTGAAGTGACCCAAAATTGATTTGTTAATAGGGTGCAGCCCCTGAATATGGTGTTTTTCTTCCTGCCTGGGAGTCCATTTCTTTAACGTTGAGGCAATGGTAATCTGGTAATCATCTCTCGCTGCTGCAACACCTTCAGCTCCTCAGTGGAATCCACAAATTCAACATTGACTTTAATTGAATATCGATTTGTTTGTCTCACTTTTTTTTTTTCCTTACTCCACCTTCTCAAAAATATAATTAGACATGTATGTTCAATTCAGGACCAAATACCGGAGAGGGTTCAGCAGAGCCTGGAGCCCTGGAGGCTGATTTGATTCTGATGTCAGGGTGGGCTCCATAAACACAGCACATGAGCATAAATCACACTTTACCATTCGTACTGGAGCATAAACAGCTGCCGTTTAATGGGGCCTGTTGACCCTGATGCCATTTCTTTTTCATATGTCACTGAGTAATTGGTAGAAGAAGCACAGAAGAGATAAATGAAATGATAAGACGTAAAGAGTGCTGGAGAAACAGTAGACAGTTGGATTTACAGTTTTACACAATCTCATTTTCTTTAAAGTTAAATGTCAAATGCTTATTGGTATGGTGGCTGTGGTCTTACGAAAAACAACATAAATTCGACAATCTGTGGCAACTTATTGCCTCAGCTTTTTGAGTACTGTTAACCTTTTCAGATTTACAGTGCACCATTCTGTTGACTTCATAAACAGATAATGAACTCTGTAAAACTTGAACTAATGCTTATTACAGGCACCTTAAAGTAATGTGTAGTAAGTCATGATAAGATGCTTATAAACAATAATTTGTGTTAATAACATTATGTAAATGTTAATAATAGCATAATAAACACATTTATTATTATAATATAAGACATTTCTAAGCACTTATATGAAACGTGTTAATAGTGTAAAGATGTTTTGCTGATAAAACTTCTTATAATTGTTTATAATAGTATTACAAACAATTATTGCTCTAACACCTATTGTGTTACTGTTAAACCATTATTGAGCTTTTGTTGTTGCTTAAGTACTGTAAGATCTCTGCATACTTTATTATGCATTTATACCTCATTTATTAGCAGTTAACTAATAAACTAATAAAAAGTTAACTTAATAAACTTAATAAACTTTTTGAATGCATTTTGGGGCTAACCAATCTAAAGTGTGAACAGTGCTTATTGAGGTTAATCAGTCCTTTATAATGCACTTATTAACACTTATTAAGACTTAATTGTGACAGGGGTTAATTAACCTCAGTTAGCGCTCTTCACACTGTAAATCAGATATCTCCAGCATAGTAAACTGTTTATAAGTACATAGTTAGCTGATAATAAAAGCATAATAAAGTATTTAGAATCCAAATAAAGCAACAACAAATGACATTATGGGTAAGTTAGTTAAATGCAATAAATATATTTGCAATGCTATCAGAAGAAACTGATATGGCTTTTAGCAACATTCTTAAGCAGTCTTAAACTGTTAACAAGTGCTTATAAACAGTAATAAGGCCCTTATAAGATGTTTATTAATACTAATATGTGTTAATAAGAGTATATACTAACTAACTGTATAAGAGATTAGCACTTAAAATTTAAGTGTTCCATGTACTCTTTGATTACAGTTACATTTAAAATGACTGATTAGGTCAGCTTTGGTATTTTCGGTACATGCAACTCTTTTCTATTAATTTTCATTCATCCCCCTAATTGCAATAACAGAACTGATTAATTTAATTTAAGTATAAAAACCCATTATTTCACGTTGAGTAAAGTTGATAATAATAAAAAAGTATTTAGAGTTAATAAACACAAAAGAAAGAAAATTCTACTGCCACCCAACATTTTTTAATTAGTAGAACTTCTAAACAAGTGTAAAGTTTTCACTACTTTTTATAATCAATTCATTTGAGAATTCAGTTTACAGTGTGCAACTGAATCTGCAATATTCCAATACCAGTTAATGCCCAATTCAAATGTATATGGAAACCTAATTTACATGTAAAAACTGAAAATGACTTTAATTGAAATGTTGCCAGGCAGCGTTGTCCACACTATAGAGCACTGCAGTGGCTTATTTCCTGCCTGAACAAGGAGCACTTCTGCACTGAATCATTTTGTATCTTATTTCCATGTTAAAGCTGAAGACACTGAACACAATAATCTACTTTCACTCTAATATCCGTTATATAACACAGATTGCTTTGTGAAAAGGTGCCGTAGAGAATCAGTCAAGAATGTTTTTTCTCTCAAGATGTTACCGACACTGAAAGACACACCAATCTGACTCCCTGTAAATCTTAAATTCCTGGGAATTTAGAAAAGCTCTATAAAATGACACTTCGCTAAGTCCCGCCCTCCTTAGTAACTGTTGCTACGCCTACCAAACTTTCCATTCTCACACTGCATTCATGCAGTTTACGGTGATGATGGTGGCAGATTTAACATCAAAACTGGGAATGATTGTTGAAACACGAGGTCTGTGATTCCTTAGAGACGTAAACAAAAGCCGCTTCTCAATTTTGGCTGATGATGTTGGATTTTGTCAGCGAAAATAATAATTCACAAGAAGATTTCACAAGTGTAGCTGGCTGAAGTAAGCTAATGTTAACTCCAACTTGAGTTGGCTGAGAAGTCCGTCTCCAGCTGTTTCCATTGGCCATGTTTTTTTGTTGTTTTTTTAAAAAGAGAACCCTGTGAAAGTGTTTATGTAGTTATCTAGCAGCTCCATACATGATATAACATTAATGCTAAAAGACTGAGGCTAAAGCTAGCTCACATCTCAGCAAACACTGGTCCGATGGTGAGATATGGCTGGTATATCTACATGATAAATGACAGAAATACACTCATTAATGTGGGAAAAGGGAAGTGCGGTGGACCTTGAGACAGGTGACCCAGCCAGACCGGCCAGACTGCAATTGTCCCAGGAAGAGAGCAGGGATAAGAGCTAAGCAAACCCAGCTTAGACCTGAGACAGCGAGCCAGAGAGAGATGCATCGTCGTCGACCCACTTTGATTCTGCATCAGGACACATCCTCCTCCTCAAACCCCAACAGAACAAATACAGATGCAGTGGTATCTAACAAGTTTGGCTGGAGGTAAAGTTACTGCTGCTAGTAAGCTAGTGTTAATTAGCCAGAAATGCTAATGTTTGCAGATTATGTTCGAACAGATGAAGACAGCGTTTAATCCATTCACCACACGTCTGCTCTTGTGTTTCATGTTTTTGAGAGATGACAACAAAGATGTCACCATCCAGACTCATGAAATGCAGAGTATCAGTCTTCTCAGAGCCTCCTGCTCACCTTCAACATGTAGAGAAATGGAAAGCTTGACAGACATACAGTATTTATGGTTGCTAACCTATGATTAGACAGTTGCTGTTTGGAGGTGGGGAAAAGGGTCAATTTTATATTACTACCAACAGCTGACTTTTTACAGGAAGTCACAAATAGAAAAAACATCTTCATTTTAAGGTGTTTCAGAGACAGAGTAAGAGGTTGTTTGCTCCTGTCCTGGATTGGCGACTGATTGTGCTTTCAGCTGATGCTGATGGTTTCAGTCCTCTGTCAGTATCCATGCCCACATTAGGCTTTTTAATTTACCACATTGCTACATGATACAAATGGAACGGAGCTGATAGCATCCAAAAACAGAACTTTACATGATGATGGAAATAATGGCTCGCCGCAAGTTTTAAATGGCTTTACGTGTAATGGAGCCAATTAGAGTGCAGGTTGGATTGCAGCTGCGTTAACGCTGCCAGAGCTGGAGAGGTTTACTGAACATCATGATGTGCATCAGGGCCCCATCCCAACACTTTAAATCCACTCACATTAGTCTTTCATTACTCACTGTGCCAGTAAAGGCTTCTGTGTGCTCTTTGTAGCTATAACAACTGGAAATATGGATTAGTCTTTTCGCTTTATGTAACAAGAAATATAATGGTGTTAAGTGGCAAACATGTAGAGACATAAACTTCTGCTTAATGGATGATTCTGGTTTATTAACTGAGGAGACAGAGACACAGGTTAAGTCAAATGTATTTGGATGATGTGATGAGAGCTACAATTATTATCCAAGTCTCTTATAAACATCCAGAACAGCTCCTGATCTAACTTTGACCTAACTTACTTGCCATAGATGCAAGTGGGTCTGTCTGCAGACTCACAGTACACTCTAAAGAAGTATACACTGGTTTTTGAGAGAAGGTAACAATTTGCATGGATGTTTTTAAGTAATTCCAACTCAGCTGTAATTGAGTCAATTCCATGAGACTTTTTATAGTGAGACCAACTCAATTAGTTTAGTACAAACAAGCAGATTTGCTTTGTCCTTTCCAAGCTTAATTCATTTGAATCAAAAGGTGCTATGAAGTTATTTTAACTTACTCATTTGACTTTCAGTCTGTCCAGAAATGTGCATGCTTAATTTAGAATTAGTAGTTTATTTAATTTCAGTCTGAATAAATTACACATACAAAATTCCAGTTTTATGATCAAGCTGTTTATTTTAAAACCAATGATCAACAATTTTTATACCACCATCTGTGTCTAAAGCAAACAAAAAAAGAAGGAAAAAAGGTTGAAGGTGTGTTATGCAGTTATAAAAATGTATTTATTTATGTATTGTCTTTTGTACTTCTTTGTTTTCACTGGTTCATTTGTATATTGACTGTTTTCTGTCGTCATTTTTTGTTTTCTTAAATTACGCAGGTGCTAGTTTTGATCAGTATCATGGTGTTTATTTGTTTGTTTTTTCCCAAAAGGAGGGGAGGTCCCTTGTATAAGCCTGTGGCTTCCTGACCTCTCCAGACATTCATTTACTCATTTTGTTTCCCTTCATTGTTGTATTTTTGTGTGCACATAAAATAAATAAATAAAAACATGATACACCCCAATCAGTTTATCCATGCCTGGAACCAGGCAGCAGAGTCTGTTTGCCTGGAGAGATTTTATTATAAAGATGTTACCCTGGTGTCAGACATTCTTATTGTCATAATCTTTCATGCCTGCATCTATATATTTTTTGGCCACTTGGGGGCTTTACGCTGTGCACATAACATCTGACATTTCACTTTTTAAAACTGACATCACAATTTCACTTTAGTGTAAAATTGATTGTTACCAGGTTCGGGGAGTAACAGATTACATGTAATGGGATTACGTAATCTGGAGACAAAAAAAGGTAACTTTATTCCATTACAGTTTCAGATAAAGAAATAATCAGATTACAGTTACATTGAGTAAAAATGGGGATTATTAGTAGGATTACAATTTTAAAATATATATGATATAGTACCATGCAGTGTGCACACACAGCTGACAATTCATTATCATGACCTCTAGTGAAAAAATGCTTCACTGGTTGGAAATTTTGCCTTTTTTTTTTTTTGTCATTAAATCAATCAATCAATTAGCTGAACAAACTAACCTTTGCAACTCTGAGTGTTTTATGTTAGTTGTTGGGTTTATTAATCTATTATTAATCCATTGTTAAATTAATTTGCATCTATTTTGATAATCGACTAATCATTTTGAGTCATTTTTGTATAAAAAAAACATCAAAATTCTCTGATTTCAGCTTCTTAAATGTGAATATTTTCTGGTTTCTTTACTCCTCTCTGACAGTAAACTGAATATTTTTGGGTTGTGGACAAAACAAGACATTTGAGGACATTATAAAGCCCACCTTCACCACCCCAGCTCTTGCTGATCCTGTCTCACTCTCTGTCTCTTTCTCTCCTGCTGTGGCTGCTCAGAGTGATTGAGGCACCACTAAGAGGGGGAGGAGACTGAAGCTCAGTTTCTTTTTCCACCTTCTGGCTTTGCTGTAGCAGTAGTTTTTGATAGTTGTAGCTGTGTGACCTTATGTAGCCTTTTTTGTTAACTTTAATTCACTTTTTCTGGTGTGTCTGGTAGTCTATTTTGCATAGCTTTGTTTCTGTTGGTTAGGGTTTAGTTTGGGGTTTGTACTTGGTTTAGGGTAGAGGGGGGAACCCTGTTCGGCCGGTCCTCTGTGGGTCAGACAGAGGTGGCTTCCCTTCCTTTGTTCTTTCTGGCTGGCTCACCAGTTCTTAGTTAGTTTGGGAGGGGATTTGGGTTAGTTAGGCTCTAATCAAACTCTTGTTTGATTATGTTCGACCTCTTGGGGATGAACAGTTTTAGGAGGATGCCATCTTCAGCCCTGATCAACATTTTTCACCACCTTCTGACATTTCACAGACCAAACAACTAATCGATTAATTGAGAAAATAATCAACCAATTAATCGATGATGAAAATAATCATTAGGTGCAGCCCTAAAAACACTAAATTAGACTAAACAATTTCACCATATTTTTTACTGAGGTAATCCAAAAGTTGCTGAAAGTAATCAAATTACCTTACTTAATTAGTAACATTTTTACAGTAATCCTCCCAACCTTGACTACAAACGACCCATTTTACTGGCTTCATGTGGTTTATAAGTGAATTTCATCTTTTTAGATGCAGCTGCTGTATTTTACATGTTGCACTGTATTTGAACCTACGCAAATTTAATTATGTGTGATGCGAGACTTCCCTGTGATGAAAAGATATCATTCACCGTGTCACAATCTAAATGCAAAGAAGGAAACATGTCTCACTCCATCTTAAAAGAGTTATTCTAATTTGCCTCAGAGTGTGCAGCTCCCCGGGGCGACGGCTGCAGCTCTGTCACAGAAAACATCTCAATTCTTCATTGTTGCAAAAAAAAACAAAAAAACACACATACAGTAGATTTAATTATGCATGCAAAGAGTCATCTGGAGATCTGGCTTGGAGAAGTGGCCTGGTGATGTCACACTTGTCATTTTGTCATTTACGCTGATGTTTGGAGAAAATTGCCATATCAATGTCTGTAACAGGAACAATGGTGGAAATTACAGCGGGGTCAGGACCCCTGTTGTCCTCTTCAACATATCATTGAAAACATAACTATATCATTCTAAATACTATAATAATAATAAAACACATCGACAAGTGTAATCAGACTGCAGCTTGTTCTCTCCATTACCTCGCAGTTGAATCATGCGCGCCAAATGCAGCCACCATCTTGGTAAGGGACAGCCGCTTCCCCTTATGCATGTGTGCCTATAGAGGCAGGAGGTCTATCCTCAGGTTTAATCTTGAGAAACAGGATTCCCAGGAAATCAAATCAAGACCATTTCCCATTTCCTGGGAAATACAATGACAGGAAAGGGGGAAAAAACACAGAACATAGTAAAATATATTCAGAAAAATGTAGGCTGACAGTTTACTGTCATAAAACATGCAGCAGATGTGTGTGTGTGTGTGTGTGTGTGTGTGTGCGTGCGTGCTGTGCGCTGGTCAAACACAACACAGCCTATTAATTAACACAAAGCGCTATGATTAAAAAGCACATACATGCTCTGAGTCTGACCTTGTAGGATTGCAGGACAAAGACACACAAGGGAAAACCAATACTACAAAATAAAACAGGAAGTGACCTAGCGACAAGGTAAATCAGGGACCAAAAGTTCATTGACGTGGGGACTGCACAGGGGCCAAGTGGAAACCTCAGGCAGACAGCCCGAAGACAGGGCAGAGGCAGAGTCAGAGACCTCAGGCGGATGGCCTGAGGGCAGGGCAGAGGCGAAGCCGGAGACCTCAGGCGGGCAGCCTGGAGGCAGGGCAGAGGCAGAGCCAGAGACTTCAGGCGGACGGCCTGAAGTCCACCCAGGGGAGCAGAGCCGATCAGGAGGTCGACAATGAAGGCGAAGGCGAGACCCCTCAGGGGGACGAGCAGGAGGCCGGCGGCGAAGGCGAGACCCCTCAGGGGGCCGAGCAGTAGGCCGGCCGCGAAGGAGAGACCCCTCAGGGGGCCGAGCAGGAGGCCGGCGGCAAAGGAGAGACCCCTCAAGGGGCCGAGCAGGAGGCCGGCGGTGAAGGTGAGACCCCTCAGGAGGCCACCGGCGAAGACGAAGGCAGGACCCCTCTGAAGGCCGGCGGCGCTGGCGAATACGAAGGCGGGACCCCTCTGAAGGTGACTGTGGCCCAGCCGGGACTAGGAGTGGCTGCAGCGATGTAGACGGCCCAGCCAGAACAGGAAGAGGCTGCGGCGGTGACGTAGACGGCCTAGCCGGAACAGGAAGACTCACTGGTGATCCCACCAGAACAGGAGGAGGCTGCGACCCAGCCAGAACAGGAGGAGGCGCCAACGGTCCCACCAGACCAGGGGGAGGCGCCGACGGTCCCACCAGACCAGGGGGAGGCTGCGGCCCAGCCGGAGCAGGAGGTGGTGGTGATGGTCCCACCGGAGCAGGAGGTGGTGGCGACGGTCCCACCAGAGCAGAACATGGCTGCGGCCCAGCCGGAAGAGATGATAGCTGCGGCCCAACCGGGACAGGAGGTGGTGGTGGTGACCCAGCCAGAACAGGATATGGCTGCGGCAACCCCACCAGGGCTGGAGATGATGGCAACGGCCCCACCGGAAGAGGAGATGGTGGCGACAGTCCCACCGGGACTGGAGATGGTGGTGGTGACCCAGCCGGAAGGGGAGGTGGCTGCGGTGACCCCACCAGAGCGTGTGATGATGGCGACGGCCCCACCAGAAGAGGAGATGGTGGCGGCGGTCCCACCGGGACAGGAGATGATGGCGATGGCCCCACCGGAAGAGGAGCTGGTGGCGACGGTCCCACCGGGACTGGAGATGGTGGCGATGGCCCCACCGGAAGAGGAGATGGAGGCGACCGTCCCACCAGAACAGGAGAGACGAAGGCTGGGTTGCTGAGCAGCGAAACCTCCGTGGCGCTGGGCAGCGAAACCTCCGTGGCGCTGGGCAGCAGAACCTCCGTGGCGCTGGGCAGCTGGGGTTCGAGGGCGCGCTGGGTAGCTGGGAGGCATGACGTTGGCGAGAGCCATGCTTGCGTCTGGGATGTCTCAGAGTCCCTGGCGTAGGAGCAGGATCCGGCTAAGAACTGGCTGACAGAGGAGCTGGCTTAGCAGGTGGCAGGTGGCTAACGGAGTCTTCTTTTTCTTCTGAGCAGGCCTCTTTCAGCTCCTCCACCAGTGAAAAGTCTGCTGGGTCCATACTGTTCAGTTCGTTCTGTCACAGTTTACTGGGATTTACAGGTAGGACCAAAATGCAGTCAGAACAGGAGAAAATAATCAGTGATCAAAAAAAGAGCGGGAAAACAGACAGACAGGAAGTAAAGATGACAAAGACACACAAGGGAAAACCAATACTACAAAATAAAACAGGAAGTGACCAACCAAAATGTCCAAACCATAACACTAATTTTGGGGGAAAATATTGATCCCTAGTCTATCCACTATTAAACTCATCATAACTTGCTGAATTTTCCAGCAATTTTCAAACGCTTTGTTTTGTTACAAATGTCAGATGTGTGTTTATGATACAGGATACTTGGTTTACATACCAAAAAAACTTTGATTTATACTGTAGATTTTTGTTTGATTTGAATTTGAGAGAAAACATATTTTGAAAGGCTTATTTTGCAAAAAACAAAAAACAAAAAAACATATCAGACACAATTTAATACTTTTAGCAGAACATTTCATATTGTTTAAAACATGACTGGAGTTGTTCACAGTTCACGCCTCTTTTTCTCTCAGAGATTTTGTCATTCGCTTCGGCTCAATTTTCAAATCAGAATTATGTTTTTTTTTTCAAAACATTAAGCTCAAATTTCCAAACAGTTAGTTTGTTGTTCAACACAGATTGGAATCTCTCATTCAGTCGCGCAAATTGCACAAAAGAGGACGCACAGTTGTCTACAATTTGCACAGTAACCACTTGCATATGGCTCAGTGATCAAAACTGATGAGTTGATTCTCAGTCAAACTGTCAAACTCAAAACTTTTATACATTCTGTCATCGTTTGAGCCGTCGCATACAAAATGATCCATTCAGTTATCAAAGCAGTCAGACAGACATGTATATTCTAAATGTCTATGAAATGTTGTGTTTAAGAAGTCCGCTAAATTAGCAAATAACCTCCCAGGTGACAATGAACTAGAAATCACATGGACGTCATTTTGCGGTAACTTTTCTACAGTTTACCTGTGCATTTACCACTGCACCACTGCATGTAACATGTGGCTACACAAACAAATTTACTACACAAATATGTATGAAGGTGGGCTGAAATGTGTGTATACTTTTTTTGAAATTGGAAATTTTAGTCTAAAAAACTCAACACAACATTCAGCTAGATATGACCTGTATTCTTTGCTGACTGAATGTTGTTGGGTTTTTAGACTCAAACCGTAAGTAGGGCAGTCAGTGTGTCAAGAAAAAAGAACAGAACAGATTTGTATATCAGAAACATTTCCAGGTTTTGATCGTCATGGTGAAAAAAAAACATCTGCGCAACATTTTGAGTTCACATGACGACAAACCAACTTTTCATTTTGGTGGCAGTGACTAATTTGCTGATACAGTAATGTGGTTTTTGAAACATGTATGAAGGGTTTTGGTGAGTTGCGTTTTGCACACATGCAATAGAGTCGTGATGTCCCAGGAAACAGTTGTGACAATCACACTTACTTACTTTTTTATAAGCCTCATCAATACATTTCTGGAAGAGTTCATTCGTGCATAAATGCATACATTTCTAACCATTTTTACTTCTATTTCTGCATCAGCTTATATTATCTTGACACTTTATTGTTAACATATGCACGTGTTAAAACTTTCGAAATGAGAAATAACTGCATGTGGGCGGAGTTAACAAGCCATCTCATTGTTTTTCTCATCAGGAAAACACCACAGGACATTTTAGCTACTTCATAAATGAGACAAAATAAGTGTTTTTAAGCAGAATTAACAGGCTCTTGTTTTTCTCTCATACGTAAAACTGCACACATTTTAAATGCTTTAGAGAAGGTGTGCTGTAGGATATAAATCTTAAATTTACAGAATTTCCTCCATAGTCTTTTATTTATTCAAATAAAATCTCCCAGTCTTTGGGAAAAAATGAGCCAAAACCATTTATAAAAACTGTAACGTGCACCAGATTGATGTTTATAATTTTAGATGCATGCCTCAGGCCACTTCAGAGGGTTTGGGATTCCCCAAACAACATTTTGCATATGGCCCCCAAAGAAGCTAGAAACGGCCCTGTTAACAACATTAATGCAGTGGCACTTCAAGCAGCATTTTTGGTGTCTCCTTTAGGAGCAGGACCATCTGTTTATAGCAATGATACTATCCACGATTTGACATTTTGATGCTGCAAAAAAATAAGCATGAATGCATTCCCAGTGAATAAACAGTTTGTGAATATAGAAGCTTTGTGAGATGTTACAAAAGATCAGCAAAGGCCTATTTTTATACTGTGACAAAATTAATATCCACAGCAGGAAATCAGACATCATGGTGGCAATCTGACCGCTGGAGGACTGTAATCAACTAATTATGCCAATTGCAGGACACATTTAGAGAGAAAATAATAATAACAACACAGAATAGCAAATATGTTCAGTTCTTATAAACGCTCCCAGCAAATAATTACTGCTATTGGTTATAAATGAGTTGCCTCCTTGTTAATTCCTTGCGAGGGAAAGCGGGTGAGAAATTGTTTTGACAAGGCAAATAGGGAAAAAAGCAATTACGACAGATAGGTTGCTGAAAGGGTAGAGACGGCAGGTGGCCGTGCGAAAAGCGGGGCATCCACGTGGAAGGGCTGTCTTCAGAAGGCGAGCGGGAGAACAGCACGCCGACTTTGTCGTCTGGATAAATTTAGATGTTTTTTTTTTGTTTTTTTTGGGAGGCAGCATGCGGGGCTTTGCGGAACATGCGAGCCGGTGTGACAGGCGCAAAATCTTTTCTGCCTTAATCTCCAAGCTGACACTGCTGATATCTGCATGAAAGAAGCTGTTATACAAGCCTTGAAAGCTTCAGCCATACAAGCTAAGCACCGTGTCCTCGCCACTGGCCTGGAAGTATTTGTGTAAGTGTATAATTCTGACCATGTGCGAAGTAAATAGAAAGCCGAGATGGGAATTTTGTTGAATATAACCACAGTAATCAGCATCATCTTTTAAAGGTTGAGCTATAATATGGAAAAAAAAAAAACTGTTCTTAACTCAAAGTAAATGAGTGTGTGGCTCACCAAAAATCCTTCTTTTGCACTGCAGTTTGTAAAACCAGACCATTTTATCTGGTTTCCCTCCGGGAAGTTAGTTCAAATTTTAACTCAGCAGCTTTTTGGCTATTTACGCACTCCCCATTTATTATTATTATTTTGAGTTTTCAGATGAAGTTTGGTTAGGTTTAGGCAACAAAAGTGTTATGGGTTGTCTCCAGGGTTGCCAGGTCTGCCTTTTTCCCGCAGACCTGGCCTACTTTTGAAGTGTTGCCACAGGACAAATTTTTGTCCGCTGGTTGGGTGGACCTATTTTCGTATTTTTAAAAGTACTTTCTTTTTTCTTTTTTTAAAAATATATATTTCATCCATTCACACACACTGTTCACTTTGCTGCAAGTTCATATCATTGTGCAATATCAATTATATCAAGACAAAGAACATACTGCAACACTATAGTTCTGATCATGAACGTGGGAAGTAGTATAGCAAACATCAGCTAGATTAACTAGCGGCAGAGCCTGTATGCAAGACAGAAAGAGCTCAGGACGAGCGACAGAGAAGTGTGTGTGAATATGGACAGAAGTGTTGACGTGATATACTGTAAAAACTTTGTTTGATCATGAAGCCTGATGTTTCTCTATAATTCTGTGGTTTATCAGTGAAGTGTATGAACTCCACTGCAGACTGGAGCCTGTTCACAGTGAGAAACACACAGATACAGACGTTTGGAGATGAGTGTATAATGTGGATCTCTCTATGGAAACACATTTCTACCAAAGCTAAAGTCATTATTTTGAGATATTAAATCATTATTTACAGAAATTTTTGATTATTTTAAGAGACTAACTCAGTATTGTGAGATGGGGGGGCAAGTCATCTTTTGACACACTTATAATCAAACAATTGATATATTTTAATATTACAGTCTTGTCCTTATTGTTGAAAAGTCATGCAACAAGTCAGAGTTTTACCATTGCCCCTTTGATGGGATCAATAAGCGTGAAAAAATAAGTCAATGACCCACTGTATTTCAAAGAAAAGCACAACTCAAAGTAATGACACTGAAGTATATAAAAATGTAGCTCAGCACTTTTTTGAATGTTGTCCAAATTCTTTTGTAAGTCAGGCATTATGGCAGGCAGAGCTATTATGGTGGTAAGCAGATTTTAATTATTTGAATTGAATTTTACATTCAAATTAGGTGAAGTATTTTCATTTTCTAACAGAAACCTCAAAGCAATTACACTTAGGGCGCCCGAATGGCCAGCAACAGCCCTGCTTACATTAATAACATGATAACATCTTTAAATGAAAATCCATATTTTTCATTAAATCATTTATTTATACTCAAATTCTCCCAAACTAACTCCAGATCAGCATACACGCCCACATACATACACACGCTTTGCCAACTTTTATTAGCCATTAGGGTTGCCAGGTTTGTGTGAAAAAAACAGCCAAATCTAAGGGCAAAACTAGCCCGTTTATCTCTGCCGCAAGGGTGTAAATATCCAATGTGGCTATTTACACTCTCAAGTAGTACTGTTAGCCAAGGACACCTGGGTGCTTGTCTCTGTCATGTTAGGCTATATACACCTGGGTGTAAATGGCCACTGGTGGCTTTTGACACCTAAATACTAACAGCCAGATTTCTCTTACCGTTTGGTTGAGTTTGATTTCCTGATATCTTACACATTAATCATCTTTATTGTGCATGTGTCAGTAGTCTCCCTGATTTCAATAACTTTCTGTAGGATTACCTAAAAACTACTACAGATGGAACGAGTCACTCTAACACATTCTGAAATGCTGGGTGCGTAGCAACATGCTAGATATTTTTTTTCTGTGGCACTTCTTCTTTGTGGCTTTCTGATCTTTTCTGTCTGATCTCACTGAATGATGCAGGGCTCCATCTCCCCTCCCTCCTCCAGCTCCAATCTGTTCTCTGACACTGGCTGGGACATACAGTACAGTCCTCGGCATTGCTTCATAAATTCATAACAAATTTCCACCCTGCCAGTTTGCCCAAATTGTAAAGTATTCATCTGAACACGGGGACATCTTAGAATGCATGGGGAAAAAAAGTGACATAACGTAAATATGCTCCTACATCCGTCCCCGGCCCTCTTGGCAGGCGGGCAGACGCAGCGGCAGACCGGTCTCCGGTTTCGGCCAATTAACACCAGCAGACAGAGTCCCGAGCAGTGAAGAGTTTCATGTTGTGATCGGGGCCATGAATTGTTAAACAGCCCCGGTGCTTTCACAATCTGAGAGAGCTGACAAATGCAACTACTGCATCTGCCAGACGTGCACTAATTTGAGCGTCTGCAATCAGGGGAGCTCATATTATTGCCGTATCGATCTGAGAGAGGAGAGAAATGAGCACTCACGCCCGCCTCCGTTAGGCTCCGCTGGCCGGTCTAATGGGGAGGAGTCGTGGCAGCAGAGAAAACTGAGGAGGACACTGAAGAGGCTCTGCTGTAGGAACACTGGGAGCAAATATGTTGAGTGACCAGGCTTGGGGATTACATGAAGGATTACATAAACAAAAAAAAAGGTAACTGCATTCTATTACAAAACAAAAACAAAAACGGATGTAATCAGATTACAGATACATTTAGTAAAAATGGAGATTATTAGCAGGATTAGAATTTTAAAATAAAGAAGGATATTCTGCCATGCACAGTGCACACACAGCTGCCAATTCATTATCATGACCTCTGGTGAAAGAATGCTTCACTGGCTGGAACATTTATTCAACATTTATTGTCTTTAAATCAATAAATTGTGCACAAAAAAAGGAAGGAACAGCTGAACAAGCTAATGAACCAACAACAAACATAAACAAAACGTACTTGATCAGTTAAATTAATCTAAATTAAATTAATCTGCATCTATTATGATAGTCGATTTATAATTTTTCAAGAAAAAAAGTCAAAATTCTCTGATTTCAGCTTCTTAAATGTGAATATTTTCTGGTTTCTTTACTCCTCTGACAGTAAACTGAATATTTTTGAGTTGTGGACAAAACAAGACATTTGAGGACGTCATCATGAGCTTTGATCGACACTTTTCACATTTCATGGACCAAACAATTTATTAATTGAGAAAATACTCGACTGATTAATCAATGATGAAAAAATCATTAGTTGCAGCTCTAAAAACACAATATTAAGCTAAACAATTTCACCATATTTTATATTGTAATAATCCAAAAGTAACAGAAAGTAATCAAGTTACTTCACTTTGATATTGTGATATTTGGATTATGTTACTGACCACATGTTTTAAGAGCTAATTAGTAACTTTATTGGAATACATTTTTAAACTAACCCTCCCAACCCTCATTATACATGAGTTGATTAAATTTTGTTTTGGCTGTTTGGTTTCATTCTGGACCTCTGACCTTGAATAAAAATCAGATGCAGACCTTTGATTAATAGGTTTTAGAATCTGTTTTCAGCCTTTCTGAGCACACATGCGCACACACACACAAGCAGGACTTGTTTTTCCTTGTATTCTTTCCATAATTATGTAAACCCATGCAGTTTAGTGTTCCCAATTAGAAGCACTTTTTCCCTTTGGTGCAGTAATGTTTACTCTGATCCCAAAGTACCTTTAATGTTCAAGAACTTTTGCCTTGAAACCCTTTTTTCAGCTCAGGTATTTGATCATTGCCAAACCTCTCAGTGCTGCAATGTTCATGAAAGAATCAGCAGCAGCGGTTGAGGCACAAATCAAACAGAAGTGCTACTTTGCGGTGAGAGTGTTTTGTCTGACAACATAGGAAACGACACAAACATCTGAACATGTAGACTGGAGCTCAGAATACAAGGTTGAATAATTTATGTAAAACAAATTGTATGTCTTCCCACGGCGAGCCTGTTTTACAAGTTGGATCACAAATCTTCAACTGCACTGAAGCGACACAATCGGTTTATGTGGAGGACAATATCAGTGTGAACTTCTGAACTTTAGACTTCAGACTTAATATTTAATCAGAAGGACTGTAATTTATGCTCATTTAATTTATTTGTATAACAATTTTGATATGTTACAATATATACATTTACACGTAGAAATTACATTTTTACTTGTCAAAAATGATTTACAGATATCTGCAATTGTTTTAAAGATATCAGTAATTCATTTTCACTTGTAAGAATAACAATTAATTGACCATTTGCAAGCACTGCCCTCCCTAGTTACTGTTGCTACGCCTGTCAAGCTCTCCAATCTTGCACTGTCTATACAATGACAATGATAATGGTGGCATTGAATTTAGGAGTATTGTTGAAAGATTTTTCGTTGGCTAAAATTATGACTCTCACTAGCAGATTTCAGTGTAGCTGGCTGACGGACTTCTCAGCTGACTCAAGGAGTTAGCATTAGCTTACGTCTCCTGCTGATGTTTTAATGTTTCTGACACTTTGTTAAAACAAGAACACTGTGAAGATGTATTATAAATGTAAAGTTACCAAACAGCTGTGTACATGATATAATGCTAATGCTAAAAGACTGAGGCTAAAGCTAGCTTACGTCTCAGCAAACATTGGTCAGATGCCATACGACAGGTATATCTACATGATAGATGACAGAAATACACTCATTAACGTGGGAAAAGGAAGTGCAGCGGACCTTGAGATCACCCAGCCAGACCAGCCAGACCAGCTAGACCAGCCGGACCGCGATCACCCCAGGATAAGAGCTAAGCTAACCCGTCATTGGCCCGCATCAGCCCACATCCTCTCCCCCAAACCCCAACAGAACAAATGCAGATGCAATGGTATCTAACAAGTTTGTCTGAAGGTAAAGTTACTGCAGCTAGTAAGCTAGCATTAGTTAGCTGGACACACAAACGGAGGCAAGGCTTAGCAAAGGGTCCCTATCAACAAACCATTTAAGCATATTCACCAAATCCAATTCTGACTACTTCTAGGAACTGTAGATATCTCAAATATAATTGTTATAGTACAAACATGCTTTTCACGAGATAAACCTGTAAATCAGATACTAATTCAAATACATTTAGCTATGCTTCTTCTCACTCCTTTTCAAATATGTCATTTATATATATTTTTTTTGTGTTTTATTATTATTTTGCTTCCTCAAATTCTCATTTCTATATTATGTTGTGCAAAGAAATCATTTAGTAGCAATCGGGAAGCCTTGTACTGTTTCCATATTCGGAATAAAAAAAAATTTTTATAAAAAAGTATAGATTTCTGAAATTCTTCCAAGTCACAATCCAAGCCGACATATCAGTAATTTAATTTAGACTAGTCAGAAATGGATATTAGATATCTAGAATCCCATGTATTTCTGTAGCGTAAGAACAATTGTAGGTATCTACAAAGAACATTGCCACTAGTGAGAGCTGAGTTGTAGTAATCTTTAATTAAAATTGCAGTGAGTCAAAATGACATTATGGATATGCTGACTTAGAAATATAACATGTCAAAACTGAATTGTAGCCAAGTTACAGATGTCAACAATGAACAGTTCCACTTGTAAGAAATTAAATTGTTTATCAATAATTAACATTTCGACTAGTGAGAAATTAATTCTAGATAGCTTTAATTAAAACTGCTTCTAGTCAAAAATGCATTAAGGATATGATGGTCTGGAATTCTAACCAGTCAAAAAGCAGTT